>CAUYON010130817.1:0-17679 GCA_963573935.1 Arctocebus calabarensis | reverse complement strand
CACGATTCATATACATTCAGAAATATTTTGATCATACTGTTACAGATATCCTTCATGGCATTTCCTTGATCACTATATAAAGACATTAATACTCTACCTTTAATAAGTTTCGCCAGTACCCTGCTAAGATGCACCGTTTTTGAAGGTAATTTGACATTAATGTTTATTCTATGATATTATGAGATTATTATTTATACTGGACCTTTGCACAACTTTCTGATTCCCTTATACTGTCACTGCTGGTTCCCAGGCTCTGCCTCATACTCAGAGCAGTATTAGAATCTCCTGTCAGTATTATCTGTCCTTACTTCTCCCTTATCTCTTCTTTATAAAGGTAGTTGCTATATTATTTGATACAAAGTTATTTATATTTGTGATATATTTAATATTGATTGTGTCTTTTTGTATTAAAAGAAGGCCTTGCCACATTCCTGCCTTTGGTCTTGGATAGTATTTTGATTGGTAGAAGAGCCTGCAAAGTTCACATTTTGCTGTTTTGATTTAATGATATATCATTTCTTCTTTATTTATTCTTAGGTTTCTTATTTATTATAACTGTGCGTATTTGTGTTCAGTCATATATTTATATATAATCACATAGAAACAGGACACGCAAACACACACCCACTCACACACGTGTGATTACTGTGCTGGTCAGATTTGAGAGTCATTTTATTTTATTTTATTTTTCAGTTTTTGGCTGGGGCTGGGTTTGAACCCACCACCTCTGGTATATGGGGCTGGCGCCCTATTCCTTTAAGCCACAGGCACCGCTTTAGAGTTATTTTCTTTTAATAGGTGATTAAAACTTATTTAGTTATTGATATGCCTGATATGTTTTGTCTCAACTTCATCGCAATATTTATTTTAATATTTCTATGGATATTATGTTATTTTTGCTATATTCTTTTCTATGTGAAAAGCATATTTTTCTCTGTATGCATCACATTTATTTTAGTATTTAGGAAAGTTTAACCCTTTGTTTGCATGATTACCTTTGTATTTAAACTATCTTTAAAACCTCTATCCCCTGTTTTCTTGATCAAACTTTAAAAAAAATACATATTATATATATAAATATTTTAATGATATTCTTTGACTTCTGTTACCTAAACAACAATCAATGAATTTATTCTACTTTCCTTTTTCCTTTTCCTCTTTCAATTTTTAGTTTAATCTTTTTGCAATTCTGTTTCCTAATTTGTAACAGAAAGATTAAAAACTGTACAGTATTTACAAAGCTATTTTAGGATCAGGTAAAATAAGAGAAAGTGAGTCAACAATGCTGGCACACAGAGCTCAGAAAAATTATGTATATTGTAACTGTACCATTTTAGGCTCAGATTTCTCTCCCTTTAATTTCTTATTTAATTTAATTACTTAATTAATTTATTTATATTTATTATCTATTCTTTCATTTATTCTGACACAAAGTCTCACTCTGTCTCCCAGGCTTGAAAGCTGTGGTGTCCGCCTAGCTCACAACAACCTCAAACTCCTGGATTCACATGATCCTTCTGCCTCAGTTTCCGAGTAGCTGAGAATACAGGTGCCCACCACAACACTTGCCTACTTTTTTCTATTTTGAATAGAGATGGGGTCTTGCTATGCTCAGGATGATCTCAAACTTCTGAACTCAAGTGATCTTCTTGCCTCGCCTCCCAAAGTACTGGGATTACAGGCAGGAGCCCCCCAGGGCCCGATCTCTTTTCCTTACTGTGCATATTTCAGATCAACTTTTATTTGGGGCAGGAACACATGATGGAATGAGTCTAGTGGGCTCCAGATACAGGCTGCCTGGCTGCACCAGACCTGAGGCCCACGTGTCCAGGTGAGACCAGGGAGCGCTTGTGGGAACTGTGGCATGGCCATCCTCACATGGAGCCTGGGTTGCTGCCTCCCCCTTGGGCCCTGCTCACCTGCAGGGCAGGGAGCCGTGGTCAGGGAGTTCTGTCTGGCCCCCTCCGTGCTGCCCCTGAACCTTCTGCATGACCAACGCTTGCCTTCTGGGCCTGCTCTGAGAGCAGACTGAACTTCTGTGGCCACTTATTAATTTTAACCCTTGGAGAGGCCCTGGGACACTGCCTCCACCTAGTTGGTTGAATGTCAAGCTGCCTGACATTTCAGCCTCTTTTATTTTCCTGCCTTCACTTGTGGAGGACGACAAGGGGAGCATCGTCGTCCCCTTGGGGCACACAGGGACAGCCCATGAGAGGCCAGTCTCCAGACGAGACACGGGGCCTCCAGTGGGAGACGGAGTCACTGCATGGAACTCGGCGTCTGCCAAGCTAAACCCATTGTCATTTTAAAACATAAACATATAGTCTCCTCCTTTAAAGTTCTTGTTTTATATGTGTTCATTAAAATAACCACTTTGAAGCTTTTGTTGCTGTTACTGTTGAATATTCATAAGATTCTGCCTGTTTACTGGATAATTATATTACATTAATATGGTATGAATAAATAAAGGCAGTAATTGTGTTTTTATCCTGTTCTATTTTGCATATTACAGTTTGCTTGTTTCAAGAATAAAGGGAAATTGCCACATGTGAAACAATATTATTTCATTTCTAAACAAGGAAGAACTTGGAAAGCCCCCCAGGGTGACAGGTTAGAACACATGCTGTATCTCCAGTTGCCTTTAGCAAAAGACTGCCGTCTTTGTATCACTGCAGAGATAAAACTAGAGATTATTTTTAAATAAAAAAAAGAAAAAAGAGGCATCGTTTTATCATAAGATAACATGTTCTCTGGCTCTCTCTGATTAAGAACTATAAGGAAGGGCTGAGATTTTTTAAAGTGGTTAGACCCAATCCTGTCCCAACTTCTAACTCCAGAAATCTGTGCTGGTTTTTGAGAAAGACCCTCTGCTTCTATTCAGGAAGCACAAACAGTATCTCAGAAGGACCCACCGCTCTGTCTGGAAATGACACAGCATCTGATTCAAAGATTAGGGCCCTCTACTAAATGTAGACATGCATTTTAAAGAGCCCACAGCTCGTTTTTATTGATGTTTTGGGGCACATAGCAGGTGTTCAATGAATACTCACTGAAAGAATATAAAAGCATGTTTAGATTTTCAAAATCTTTATCCTTTTACAACTTATTAGTATTAAAATGTATAGTACAAGATATCTTGAGTTTGAAAATATATTATGAAATTCAATTGAAGCTATTATATGTTTGGCTATGCTTTAAACTCAAACATTTTAAATATTTTTTTAAAAAATTGATGTGAATGAAATATTTTATCATTTCCTTGAAGAAATTTATTTCTTCCTCAGAAGTAATGTCAACTGCTTTTCCAAGTAGCTAGTTAATGAAAAAACTCAACGGGATACTTTTAACCAGACGGTAAGAAATGTCTTACTTGAGCTGTAGTAAACGTGAAACTCTACTCAGACCCAACTTTGTTTCCTGGGATGCTTGTGTTTGTGGTACAGGAAATTCTGCCTAACACACGCTGCACACATCACAGGGAAGATGGCCCCGGGAGGCCACACTTGGAGTTGAGACTCCAGGAGGCCGGACTCGGAGACGAGACCCTGGGAGACCGGACTCGGAGTCAAGACCCCGGGAGGCCACACTTGGAGTCGAGACTCCGGGAGGCCGCACTCAGAGTCGACGCGGGAAAGCACAACAGGTGGGGCTTCCCTGAGGAAAATCTTGGGACCAATGCTGTTGAAGGACTTTCATCAGTTTTCTGAATGGTAGGATGGAAAGTATGTTGATTAAGTGTACAAGGAAACCAAGCTGGGAGCAGTAGATAACACTGAGAATAACATCGAATTTAATCATGACCATGAAATTCAACTAGATGGTCAGAGGAAGTGAGCAATTCAGCCCAGTGAAGTGCTACCTCCCATCCCACATGTAGGCCCGTGGGCCCAGGGTGGGCGCAGTTGGCGCTGAGGCTGCCACCTGCTGCCGGTGGCTTTCTGGTGGGGAGCGCTGCCAGCACCCTGGGCCAGGGCCACAGCCCACACAAACAGCCAGACTGGGGGAGCAGCGGTCCTCCAGTGAGGCCAACCCACAGCTCGGGTTGCAAGCCCCTGTTGCAGGAATTTGCTGAACTTGGGCAGATAAGGGCCCTTGACCCTCTTCAGAAAGAATGCGACAAGATAGTTTGAGAACTAAAAAAAAAAAAAAGGACTGATAGAGTAACCCAGTTAATTATTTAAAATTCACAGGCAAGATAGTATCCAATCCAAATGGCAATTACTTAACAGTTTTCCAACTGCCATATTTATGGCTTTAAAAATTTGACATTTGTCCCAATGCTTAGTTTTTGTTACATCAGTTTTGTTTTTTGAATTATCAGTACTGTTGCTATCACCTTCCTTTTTATTGGCAAGAGGAGGTGATTGGGCTCTTCGCTTCCAATCAGAAGGGACGTGGACAGGCATGAAAGTCCCTGGGCTGTGTTATGGGGCATGACTCTCTGTCATCTGAGACAGCACTGCTGTGCCTTCGGGCTGCCCGGCTTCCCAGCCGCCCTCTGAGGAGGTGGCCAGGAGGACTTAAGAAGCTGAAAAGGATTCAGTTGAGAGCAGCAGAAACGATTAAAGACTTGGAAAATAGGAGCCGGGAAGGAAGATTAAAGGATCTGGGATTATTTAGCCTGGAGGAGGGCAGCTGACCTAATAACCATCTTCAGGACGGTGAAGGGCTATTGTGTGGAGGGTGGTGACCAGCTGTTTCCTCTCTACCCTGAGGATAGGAGAAGAGGAAATGGGTTTAGGCTTCAGTAGCAAGGGCTTAGGAGAGCTGGAGAGCTTTCTTACAGCCCCGGAGACACTCAGCCTCCTCCACTGGGTGGTGCTGGCCGAGCAGGGACCGTGCGGCCTGAGGCTGGCTGCGGCCACCACGTCCTGGGGCCAGACTTTACGTCTGTGGGTTACCCTCTCTCCTCTCACTTTCCTGTGTAAGTTGGTCTGTTGAAAGCTGAGTGTTCCAAATGACAGTTCAAGGGTGAGGGGGCACCTGCCAAAAGCCACAGGAGGCAGCAGCACCGCGACCGCCCCGTTTCCAGGGGTTGTGGGAGTCACAGCCTCTAGAGAACCTGGAAGGTGCTCAAGGGAAAAGACTGTAACCAACTCTAACCTTGAGTTCACGCTCTTTTCAACTGATACAATCTTTGATGTTAAAAATGTATGTTCATCAGGTGCCTTGTTTGTTCAGTGGGAAGAAAAGAAAGGGCGGCGGGAAAGAGGGAGGTAATTTCTCCCCTTCAAATATTCTGAAGTTCTATAATCAGAACCACGTCTGTGCTCTAGGCATGAGTGTCAGACACAAATAATCTGAGAATTGTCTGTGGTCCTGGGGAAATCTCGCCTCCTTTAAACAAACCACAGAAGGTAGTAACTGGGCCGCTGTCTATTCTGTAGATGTGTGGGGGAGATAAGCTGGTGGGTATCAATTTTATAGCCGTAACTACAGTTTCTCACGCGGTCCCCCAGCGTCTGTCATGATGACAACTGTGCTCCACATTCGTTATGGCCACAGAAGGAGCGTGTCCTTCCCGCTGCCCAGAGAGAGACTCACAGCAGCAGAGGTGAGGCTAGTAAAATAGAAATCAATCCTTTTCTTCTTCTTTTTCACTTTTTAGGGGGAGGGGCAGGTCTTAATCAAACATCATTGCCCATCGTCAAATAGTTTCAAAATCTGAATTTATTTTAGGATCTGCCTACTGATTTTCAGACTTGTATCTCGTTGACTCTCCTCTTGAACACGGTACATATGTCAGAACAGTTAATGCTCGTTGGCGACACCACCACTTTCTTCTTGTCCCTTCACAGCCCCCCTTTTCAAGGAGCTCCTCCACGCTCACCCTCCACTCCTGTTTGTCCTGAAATTAGCTGGGAAGTCAACATGACACTACCGCACGTCACATGGTGTCCTGCTGTTTCCCAGGTGTGTCTGTGTTTCTCCTATGGAACTGGAAGCTCCTCAGAGCTGCCTTCTAGCAGTCGTGATCTTAGTGGCTAAAACTGCTCAGCAGTTAAGGGGTGTGGGTGTATTATAGACAGGTTGGGGAGAGGGGCAGAGGGCGGGGATGGCGTGCAGAGGGCAGGGGGATGAACAGAGCCCTTCTCTGTGGAGAGACGTCTGTCTGGGTCAAACATCACATAAGAAACCTCAGTCTTATTAACACACTGGATTAAATCAGATATTGAATGACGCTAAGCTGTTTTACAAGAATCAAATTCGTTGCATTGCCATTGTAGAACTGCCTTAATTTTGAAATCCTGTTCTGCTTATTTTAGGGGAAAACTATCTTTTCAAATCAATTCGACTTTTCCATCATTGGCACCAGCATTGACATCAAATTCCCATGACTTATTGGGGGGCCTTAAGTGGCAACAGGTGCTGCCTTCACAAGGCGGCCAAGCTTTATCCACGGACCGGCTACCCGGAAGCAGAGCAGTTTCCAGACCACACTGGTTGCATTTCTATGGTGCTTGAATTTTGACACGTGACAGTAATTTTAAGTTTTCATCAGGCTTGGAGAGGAGGGGATTCTGGAATTCTTTTTTCTTCCTATCATAATCAGAAATCAAAGTGTTTTTACAAACCATAATAAAAACCATGTGTACTTACATCATGCCTTTTGCTTAACAATTAGGCACAGAGTTGGGTTATTTTTATCCTTGAAATGGATTTTGAGAATGAAACTCACTTTATAAGTTTGACAAAAAGAATCAAATCCATTCTCCTCTTTCAGGATTAAACGTTGATACACTTTCTGCACATACATCAAAGTGTGGTCCCTTCTATCAACATTTTATAAACAGGCCTTTGTCTTTTCCCCCTGCACTGTTCTCTGTGCCTCGGCCAGAGAGCTGGGAGCTCATTTTGCTGGAGACCAGCTCTAAATAAACGTATCCTTCTGGACGCACATGGTCAGCAAGAGAGGCTGCTGGCCTGGACGTGGAGAGGGAGTGGTCTGATGGTGGGTAGCATCTCCCCTTACAGTAACTGTGGTTAACGACACTACAACATTGTTTTTTAACAACAACACTGTATCAACAGCATTTTTCAGGCATGTGTCTAAAATGAGATAAAAATTGTGGAAAGTAAAGAAACCAATCATGCACACTTGTCTCAAACAGAGTGTACTGTTTTTGATATGTCAAATTTGTATTCCGCTGGTCATCACAAATTATAACTAAGGTCACAAAATAGTCAAAGGGTTTCGTTAAGAACAGTATAATAAAATGCAAAGTTCTTTTCAATAACTCACCAGAGATCAAAATAACTGTGAATGATTCTTGAGTTCTCTGTATGAAATGTGTTTCTGAATCATCTAAATTTCTTAAAACACTGAATGGCAGTATATATTTAAGCCAGTTGGTTCCCCATCAAATAGGCATTTTGGATTCTATGTGAAGACATTTCAATCTGAATCGCTGAGGATAAATGTAGATTTTTTGATAATTTTGAAAATAGTATATATTCACCTATTAAGGCCAATGGCAGGAAATATAATCTACCTATTTAAAATAAATACTGCATGGCTCAGCCCCTGTGGCTCAATGGGCTAAGGTGCCAGCCATGTACACCTGAGCTGGCAGGTTCGAATCCAGCCCGGGCCCATCAAACAACAAGGACGGCTGCAACCAAAAAAAATGGCAGGGTGTTGTGGCAGGTGCCTGTAGTCCCAGCGACTTGGGAGGCGGAGGCAGGAGACTCGCTTGAGCCCAGGAATTGGAGGTTGCTGTGAGCTGTGATGCCACAGCACTCTATCCAGGGTGACAGCTTGAGGCTCTGTCTCAAAAAAATAAATAAATAAAATAAAATAAATACTGCAGAACCTCCGTAAGTTTAAACTGTTAACAAACGGAGGTGGTCACATAAGGAACTGGGCCTACTGAGCCGTGTGTGCGGCACATGTCCAGTCTGAACGCAGGGTGAACTTGAGGTGCTCAGTGGGTGGGAGAGACCTCCTGTTTTGCAGCTGATTTTCTGCCCTGAAGGACACTGCCTATTTTTTGATGCTCTTTCCCTCCCTTCTTTTGTTGTAGGACTGGTCCTCATTTAATCCCTGGATACTTTCTTTTTAGGAAAAGTTCCCACCTGTGTTTTTCATTTCATTTTATTTTACTGTTTCATTTCTTTTCACTTTCTTTCCTTCATTCTTCTTTATAGGGTGGTTGACTTTTGCCTTCTACTTCGCACATGGTGGGGTGTTGAAATCAAACTGTCACAAACCCATCGGAAGATCTCACAGCTGGGGACAGCAACTCAGGATCACCTGAACTATTTTATTTGAAGAAAGAAATTGAGTCCATTTTTGGTTGCATGAGCATTAATAGAATTTGATTAAACAGGAACTTTGGCAAGTGTCAGTGTGAGGGACAGGGCATGCACAGTCTGGGGCCACCTTGTTAGGTGCTACCACAGTCATTTGAAGTTCCTGGGCTAGGATGTGCTCCCTGTGTGTAAGAAGTTCCCGCAGGGAGGACTTACTTAGGAAATGGGAAATCAGAGGACAGTGAATCCACTTCTGTGATCTGAGCAGCAGGAGATTACAGGTCTACCCTGGGGTCTGCATGGTGAGAGGAGCTGGGGGAGGCGAGGAACACGGGAGGTGCCTGAGGGCAGCAGGTGTCAGGACAAGGGCTTAGGGGGAGGCTCTGCCCTTGCCCCAGACACTCCTGTGCCCAGCCTGGCTTCCCCTCAATCCTACACCTTCCTCCCAGGCTTCTGCTGCACCTGTGGTCCCTCACTGAGCCCGGCACTGCCCTGAGTTCCCACTAGGACCTGCAGTGTCTCCGCTGTGCCCGTTTCTGCTCAGGGCTCTGTCTTTAGTCTCCCCTTGCAGTGAACTGTAGGAGCTTTTATCTATGAAACAAAAGGACTAACCCAATCTGGGGACAATACAGACTGGGCAGTGGCAATAAGGCTTGGGGGAGTATATTCTCTGAAAAAATTAAATCCCAAGTGATCATGATAAGTAAAATAATGAGATGTAATGGCTGTATACTTGGAAACAAAGTCCACTACTAAAAGATTCTAAGGATGATTCAGTGGCATACTGGTAAATGTTTACCAACTGGTTCTTCAACAATGAAAACAAAATACCCATTTGTGCTGCTTGCCAGTTTCCCACTGTGGCTGATTTCCAGCCACAACTTGATGTCAACTGGCTCAGGAAACTCCTGAAAATTTAACAGTTGGCTCCGGCACTGATGGGCCAACTCCCGCGGCTGCTGAACCAACACTGAGTTTGTCCTGCCTGATTCTGAGAGCTTCACGTGTATTAATTTATCTTAATCTGCACCAGAGCTCCCAGGGAGGTTGGCCAGCAAGTGTGGGCACAGGTACATCAGCCATGATAGCTGGGGCCCTCGCGAGTCCTTGTCCTGCTTCCCTTTGCAAGAGCAAAGTCCCATCCGAGGTTTTGTTTTGTTTTCTTTTTTGTTTTTATTTTGAGACAGAGTTTCGCTTTGTCACCCTTGGTAGAGTTCCGTGGTGTCAAAGCTCACAGTAACCACAAACTCTTGGGCTTAAGTGAATCTATTCCCTCAGCCTCCCAAGTAGCTGGGACTACAGGCACCCACCACAACACCCGGATTTCTTTGTATTTCTGTCTTTCTTTCTTTCTTTCTGTCTTTCTTTGTTTCTTTCTTTCTTTGTTTCTGTCTTTCTTTCTTTCTCTCTCTCTCTCTCTCTCTCTCTCTCTCTCTCTCTCTCTCTCTCTCTTTCTTTCTTTCTTTCTTTCTTTTTCTCTTTTTTTGATAGTAGTAGCACTTGGTAGTGTGCCACAGCATCATAGCTCACAGCAACCTCAATCTATTGGGCTCAAGCTATCATTTTGCCTCTTGAGTAGCTGGGACTACCGGCGCCTGCCACAATGTCTGGCTAGTTTTAGAGATGGGGTCTTGCTGTGGCAAAGGTTGATCTCAAACTCGTGAACTCAGGCAATCCACCCCCCTCAGCCTCTCAGAGTGCTGGGATTAAGGTGTGAGCCCCTGCACCTGGCCACATTCATTTTCTTGAGAAAATTTTTTAAATGCTTTGAGTCCTGTATTGAAATTACAGTCCTTCACTGAGAATTTGTGTTTCTTTCTTCTAGTTCTCCAGGGGTATTCATTATCCTAGACTACCATAAATTAAATTATCCATTTGAGACTTTTTTGGTGAAGGTAGTGTGAACTTGGGACCCGAACCTACATGAGGACCAACTTGTTACAAATTCTTGGGGAAATCTCTTTTGCTTTCTATCAAGTACAAGAGTCAAGAGAAGAAAAGTTTCTAATCAAGGATTTATTTCTTATTCACCCCTATCGTGAATCACTAGCTCTTTGAAGGTCCCAGCTTTAGTGGGAATTTTCTTTTTCTTTCTTTCCTTTTTTTTTTTTTTAGAGACAGAGTGTCACTTTATTGCACTTGGTAGACTGCTGTGGTGTCATAGCTCACAGCAACTGCCAATTCTTGGGCTTAGGCAATTCTCTTGCCTCAAGCCTCCCGAGTAGCTGGGACTACAGGTGCCAGCACAATGCCTGGCTATTTTTTTGTTGCAGTTTGGCCAGGGCCAGGTTTGAACCCACCACCGTCGGTATTTGGGGCTGGCACCCTACCCACTGAGCCACAGGCACCACCCTAGTGGGGATTGTTTATGTGGTTCCTACTTTGGTTGGACCTTTGGTTTTGCCCATGGTCTGTGTAGCTCTAAAAGTGGAGTTACATGATCAGTAGAGTTTGAGGGCCCATGTTAGGACCAAAGTCAATTTGGATACTTTTTCAATCTGAAGTTTTCACTTTCACTTTTTTTCCTTTGAAGAGTCCTTATTTTGGGGGGGACCAAGCTTAGTCATGAATTTAATAAGATGTTTCTTATATTTTATTGAAATTTTATATTATTTACCTTTATATGACCTTCCTATAAATCATAAGGCAGCATACATCAAAACAAAAATTCAGATGTCCTTTGAATCAATAACGCTATTTCTAAAACTACTTTTAGAAATTTCTTTGGCAGAAATACACAAGTGCAAAAACACATCCATAAAATACAAGGACTGTTCATTAATTCTCTGTGCTACGGAGCAACGCTATGCAGTTGTTAGAAAGAATGAGTATACCTAAATGCATTAGCATAGGATATCTCTCAGATTTATAGTTAGGTGGAAAAAAGCAAAGAAGAAATAACTACTTAACTCTTCATTATAACTTCTTATTTTTTAATCTTATTTTTGTGTCTCAAAACATTCTTAGCAGAAGTGGTCATAGCATTATATGCAAAAAATAATAAAATATAATAAAAACTTGCTCTGCTGAAAGCCTTTCATCTTTAGATTTCAAAGAGCATATATTATCATAAATTGAACCATTAATAGACTAAGCATTTATAATGCGTATAAAAGATTAGATTATTTAAAAATCTCAAGATAGGATCTTAACTTTATAAAAGGCTTCTGAAGTAAAAGCAATCCAATATTTTAGGATTTTTCAAGAGGTAGTTTCATTCATTGTGATATTTTCTCTTCTAATACTCACAGAAAACATACCTTTCAGAAAAGACTTTAATTCTGCTTAGCATTAATGATTACTTATAAGTTAGTAGAATGGAATTATTTCTCATGATAGATGTTTTAAGATTATTTTTTATAGTGAAGCACTGATGCCATATTTTACCTTCTAGGTGCAAATAATATTTGAGTTAGACAAACGACCTTGTGAAAGGAGTCAATCTCTGTTCTCTAGGAATTTGTTATATAGCTAAAGGAAATCATTACATAGCACATAGGAAATTTTATAAACAATATGATTTTTAAAAGATAAAGAAATGGTAATAGACTCAGTCATCTTGATTAATCATTCTTGAAGAGATTAAACTGAATATTTTAACTAGATACCCAGAACTTTTGAAAACAAGAAAGCAAAAATAGTCACTGGATTTTTATTATTAGGGGAGAGAAGTTTCCAGAATGAATATAAATTAAACCTATTTATCTTTCAGCATGAGTCATATTTTAACAATCTTTCTTGGTGTGTTGCATGATGTAATATTACCCTGTAAAGAGTAGAATTTCTTTGAAAGCCAAGTTTATATCTCAGTAGTATTCAATCCTCAAGAGTAGGGCAGGATATTAAAAAGAGTTAAACGCCCACCCTAACAGATAAAATAGGATATTGAGGGACTAAATCTGTGATGTTTCTTTATGAGCAATCTGTATGGACTAATAATAGCAGTGCATAAAGAAGGAGAATAATAATGATGAGGTCCACGTTCAAAGTGTACCTCTTTATAGCTTTGCAAGTCTCTGGCTTTTGAAATTTGGGGGGTTATTCTCTCCTTTCTTTTCTAGGGTCTGAAACTGTTTATATAGATTGGGAATTCTATTTCTTAAAATTTTAAGGAACTTAATTGTAAAACATTCTAAACTTGGAGACTTTGGGGGAGATACTTCCTTATCTCATATTTTTTCCAAAGTTGCTAATCTATGCCAGTTCCAACTTCCTCACGAGCAGCTTTGGCAGCTCTATTTTGTTATGATTTTAATTTTTTAAACACAGTATATTTTGTTCTATTATAATTTTTAATCTTTTCCATACCTGTACTATATATTTACTTGCTCATAATTTTGTGTATTTAGGTTTATTTAAATATAAGTAAGGGATAGAACATAAATCTGGGAAGATAGAAACCCAAATATTAACAGCAGGTTTCTCTGGGTTATTGGATTATAAATGATTTCTTCTTTGTTAATATTTTCAATGCATTGTGGATACATCAATTTTTAATTAGGGAAAGTATAATTTTTAACATGAATAATATATCCTGGTTACCAAACTTTGTTTTCTGATGGTACTGAGGTGGTAAGGAGGGGACACTTTATCGTGGTTTTCATAGGAAAGAAGGGATGAAACAAGGTAAGCAGGTTAAAATGGTTAAGGGTAGAACTGACTATTTTTAATTTTTTCTGCTTTTTTTAAAATTTCAAATTTATATGAGGGAGCAAATGTTTAGATTACATCATTTTCACTTAGAAGGCAAAGTTCAAGTTGTAGGAGAACCCCTCACCAAGCGGGGCGTGCTGAACACCCTCACATTGAGCACATTAGGTGAGATCCCATCAAATGCTCTCCCTCCTCCTGCCAATTACCCTCCCTCTTCCCTTTCCTTTCCCCTTGCTAGACAACATTTGTGTTTTATCATTTGTATGAGTGTGCATTTATATATTGGTTTCATATTAGTATTGAGTACATTGGATACTTTTTAAATACATTCTTGAGATAATTCACTAAGAAGAATGTGCTGCAACTCCTTCCAGGTAAACACAAAAGATGTAAAGTCTCCATCTTCTTTGATGGCTGAATGGTACTCTATGGTGTATATATGTCACAGTTTTTTAATTCATTCTTGGGTTGATGGGTGTTTTGGGTTTCTACCATGACTTGGCAATTATGAATTGAGCTGCAATAAATATTCTGGTGCAGATGTCTTTGTGGTAAAATGATTTTTTTTCTTCTGGGTAGATACCTAGTAATGGGATCGTGGGATCAAATGGAAGGTCAACTTTTAGTTGAGAATTCTCCATGCTTCTTTCCATAATGGCTGTCTTAGTTTGCAGTCCCACCAGCAGTATAGAAATATTCCTTTCTCTCCACATCCATGCCAGCTGTTTAAACAATTTCCTTCTGCGGGCTCTGAGATGTAGGGGTTGTCCCTAGGTGTTAGGTACCTGGTCCTGGAGTGATTAGGGCAGAAGGCTTAGTGGTCCAAATGTAAGAGCCACAAAAATTGGGAGTTTGAGCTCTGGATTGTTGGTTTACATCTAATAGGTGTGCTCATAGGCAAGCACTTTCCTTTCTCTAGGAATTATCTAATCCTGGGATGGGAAGTCCCTCTGGGGCCAGCAAAGTCTCAGATGTCAGAACATCAAGAATACAGAACATACTGTCAACTATAGTGACTCCACTGTGCTATTTATTGAATACTATCGCTTGCAACTTCTACCTAACTCTATTTTTATACCCATTAAGCAACCTCTCTTCCCTTTTCAGCCTCTGGAAATTATTATTCTACTACTGACAAATATGTACAATTATTATATATCAATAAAAAAAGAAGATAAGAAAGCGTGGTTAATACAGCAGCAACCATCTAATATGATAGTTATTAGTCATATTGAACTATTGAATATAGATGGTTCCTCACTGTATAATGGTGCAAGTGAATGTATATTTAGTAGAAAATGTACTTTAAGCACTCATATAACCGTCCTGTTTTTCGCTTTCAGTCCAGTACTCAATAAATTACATGAGATATTCATTCATTACAAAATAGGCTTTGGGCTTGGTAATTTTGTCCAATGTTAGGTTAACGCAAATGTTCTGAGCATGTTTGAGGTAGACTAGGCTAAGCTATGATGTTCAGTAGGTTAAATGTATTAAATGCATTTTCAACTTATGCTATTTTTAAGTCACCCTGGGTTTATCAAAACTTAACTGTCATTGCAATTTGAGGAGCATCTATACATAGGTAGTCTGAATGGAGATGTGCTATTAATGCAAAATATAGGCCATATTTCAAGGACTTAGTACAGGAAAGTGCTGTAACATATAATATCTCATAAATACATCTTATATTGAGTACACATTGAAGGGAAAATAGTTTGGATATATTAGATTAAATAAAATACAGTAATATAATTAATTTCACCTGTTTCTTTTTATTTTCTTAATGTGGCTCCTAGAAAATTTAGAGTTGGATGTGTGGCTAGCATTAAATGGGTAATACACAGTGTTGGCCAGAGGTCTCACAGAGGTATTCTGACCTTAGAGTCCTTTAGTCACCAGTGCTCTCTCAGCACTGAAATGAAGTTTAGGTAGTCTGTGTGGAAACTTGTTTCATTTTTCTTATGAAAATCTGTTATTTTAGTATATGATTAGGGCATTTCAAAGAAAGATGTGGTCCCATTGACTGTATTTTAACATGGGAAGGTCAAGTTTCCTCTGTTCAAATCCCAAGGAAGTCATCTTGAATTCCTCCCCATGATGGTGAGAGGCCATGCTTTCTTTTACTGAAAGAAAAAGAATTACTGAAACTATTGCAACAATCTTCTAGGTGTTTACCACTAATTCACATCTGGTAATGAAAGTATTATTTCTCTCAAAGGTATTTTATTTTATTTTACTTTTTGTACAAGTGGGGTCCTGCTATGTTGCTCAGGCTGGTCTCAAATTCCTGGCACTAAGCCAGCCTCCTGCTTTGACTTCCCAAAGTGCTGCCACTGCTCCTGGCCCACCTTCAAAGGTATTTTTGTTCATTTTATTTCTTCCTTAGGAACTTTCTTTGGGTAGTTTGTCTCAAATGATCACTACTACTAGCAGTACCAAAGGTTTTCCATCAATTTGGCATTAATATTTAATGTACCTTTTGCTTCCCATCAAAATGTCTGTGGGATTTTGTTAAAAATAAGCAAGAATTGGTAGGGAGCTATGAGTGAGGAAGTGTGTCAACACAGCCATTCTCTGGGTTATTCTCAACTTTCCTATGATATGGCTTTTACATATGGCCAAAATTAAGAAGATACACGCATGAGGGGCTTTTGTCTTTGGCAATATGATTAAACTGAGGTAACCTGAAGCCTTTTTGCTCCAAGTATCTAGGAGAAGTGGATAGAATAGTAATAAATACATTTCTTAATTACAGATGCTCTTCACCTTATTATGGGGTTGCATCCTGAAAATATTATAAGTCAAAATGTATTTGATTTATCTAACTTATATCATAGCTTAGCTTAGTCTACCTTAAACATGCTCAGAACACTTACATTAGCCTACAGTTTGGCAAAATTATCTACCTCAAAGCCTATTTCATAATCAAGTATTGACTATCTCATTTAATTTATTGAATACTGTACTAAAATTGCAAAACAGAGTGGCTATATGGGTACTGAGCCTTAAGAAACATGGTTGAAAGCATACTGGGCCTGACAAGTGTTCAAAGCATTGAACTAAAATTAATTGCTGGGGACAGGAGCAGGGGCTCACATCTGTAATTATAGAATTTTGGGAAGCCAAGATGGAAGGATTTCTTGAAGCCAGAGGTTCCAGACTAGTCTTAGCAAGAGAGAGACCCCATCTCTCCAAAAAATAGAAAAATTACCCAGGTGTGTTGGTACACACCTATAGTACTAGCTCCTTCATAGGCTGAGAGATAAGGATTGCTTGAGCCCAGGCTTCAAGTGGGCTATAATGACACCACTACACTCGAGCCCAGAGGACAGAGTGAGACTTTGTCTCAAAAAAAAAAAAATTAATTGCTGGATATTGAGGATGCTATGATGATAGGATCATCACTTTCTCTCTTTTGATAAGGCTCAAGAATAATTGATGGAAGGTATAGGGGCATCAGCACCTGTTATTGGTATGGGATGGGATAATCATAATCAAAGTTAAAATGGTCTAAGGTCCTTGCCTTGCTCAGGAGGAAGTTAGAAATATTAACCTTGCCTCCCACTTTTTTCTAAATAATTACATACTTTAAATATAACCACTAAAATAATAAAAATATGTACATAACTTCCAGAGAAGTAGAGGGAGAAAATAACCAATTTAAAAGGGGGAGGGGGTTGGATGGAATGAAGGTAATTGGTGGGACCACACTTATGGTGTGTATTGCAAGGGTACATGTTAAATCTATTAAGTGTAGAGTATAAATGTCTTAACACAATAATTAAGTAAATGAGTAATTTACTTAGGTAATTAAGTAAATATTAACCAGTTTGATGTAAGCATTCCAAATTGTATATCAAATCAGCATATTGTACCCCATAAATGCATTAATGTATAGTTATGATTTAATTAAAAAAGTACCTAATGAAAGAAATTAAGATTAGAAAAGTAAGCAAAAACCAAAACAAAACAAAAAGAAAAGGAAAGAAAAGAAAAGCATGGTAAAATAGAAAACACAAAATAAGGTGAAAAGAAATAAGTTAGAACTAAGCAACAATTATAAAAATATGGAACTAAAAATAGAACATTTATTAAAACCATCATATTCTTAGATTAGATTAAGAAAATCCTATTCAATACAGCTATATGCTGTTTATGAGATACACATACATAAAACTTAATGCTAGAGAAATTTTAAAATACAAAGGATGGAAACTGTCTCAGACAAATGCTAGCCAAAAGAAAGCTGGTTCAGTAAAATTGCCAGACAAAATGGGCTTAAAGACTAAAGGCATCACTCAAGATAAAGATAGCCATTACTTAAAGACAAAACGATGAATTCATCAGAAAGTAGATTAATTCTAAACTTGTATTCAGTTAACAAAAGTACCACCAAGATACATAAAGCAAATGTTTATGTAATTATAGGCAGAATTAAACAGATTCAAATATTTATAACATTTCTAATACTTTATTTTAGAAACTGGCAGATGGATTTCACAAATAATTAATAAATATGCAAAATATTTGAATTACATACACAGAATGGTATATCCAGAATTTAGAGATTCAAATATTGTTTTTAATTTTTTTTTTTTTTTTGAGACAGAGCCTCAAGCTGTCAACCTGGATAGAGTGCTGTGGCATCACAGCTCACAGCAACCTCCAATTCCTGGGCTCAAGCGAG
This sequence comes from Arctocebus calabarensis, assembly GCA_963573935.1. NCBI lineage: Eukaryota > Metazoa > Chordata > Mammalia > Primates > Lorisidae > Arctocebus > Arctocebus calabarensis. Next base: position 83 of record CAUYON010130817.1, on the reverse strand, counting down.
TTTCTTGCCTCCACCTCCCAAGTAGCTGGGACTACAGGTGCCTGCCACAGCGCCTGGCCATTTTTTGGTTGCAGCCATCATTG
>CAUYON010130815.1:0-23230 GCA_963573935.1 Arctocebus calabarensis | reverse complement strand
CCAGCTACTAGGGAGGCTGAGGCAAGAGAATCGCTTAAGCCCAAGAGCTGGAGGTTGCTGTGAGCAGTGTGACGCCACGGCACTCTACCCAGGGCGATAAAGTGAGACTCTGTCTCTACAAAAATAAATAAATAAATAAATAAAAACAAATATTTGTGACGGGGCTGGAAGAAACTGCTCAGATGAAGAAAGTACGGATCTGGGTGTGTGCGCATGGGAGTGTCTGCCTGCTGTCGGGGGCTGGGAATCCACAGAAACATCAGCGCCAGGTGGTCATATTCAGAGACTGGAATAAACTCAGTCAGCAAAGTGCCCGTCTCCAGGAGACACTCAGGTGCTGTTCACAGCGTTGACAAGCTCCAAGTCAAGCTTGAAAACCAACCACCAACATAGCACGTACAAAACCTTTATTCCACTTGTAAAATAGGCCTGTGTTGTCATTAGCCAAAAACGTCCAGGACAGCACCTTTAAGTCCCTGGGATCACCAAGAGCTCAGCGGGAGAGGCCGGGATTTCTTGCCTGGGGTGGGGATCTGCTGATCTGGTGGACAGGTTCCTGTTTCTCTTCTCTCTTCCCTGTCCCCTTGGGCTCTCTCAGTGTCCCTCTCTCCCCTTCCGTATCTTCATCGACAGAGCATAACACAGAATGGAAGTGGTAACAAACACGCTGTCCTTCAAGCACTTTTTTTGTTTTTTGAGACAGAGTCTCACTTTGCCTCAGCCTGCCTCAGCCTCCCTAGTAGCTGGGACCATAGGCATCTGCCTGGCAAGTTTTTTACTATTTTTAGTAGAGACAGAGTCTCCATCTTGCTCAGGCTGGTCTGCAACTCCTGAGCTCAGGAGATCCTCCTGCCTCAGCCTCTCAGAGTGCTGGGATTACAGGTATGAGCCACCACACCTGGCTTTTAAAACACTTTAATATTTTTGTATTTTTCATTAGTTTGAAATCACCACGAACAAGATTTTTTTCTTGTCCTTCCCACCCCCCTTGCCTGACCCTCACTAGTGTTCCTGTCTAGGGGAGGTTAAGAATGAGCCTGCCCTGAGTATCTGTTTCCGAGGCTTAAAAGAGACAAAGGTAAAGCCCAGGACCAGGCCTGGCCCTGGGTCAGTGGTGCTCAGGCCGAGGCTGGTTTCTCTTTGCGGCTGGTTTCCTTCCCTAGGGGTCTTCAGGACTGGGATGAATAAATCAGATTCTCCTCTGCCCCAGAACCTGAAGCCCTGAACACTTAACTGACCAGCTATTTCTCTCCAGCACGTCTGGATTCTTTGATCGTAAATTGCACGCCGAAGGGGACACAGGGACTCTTTCAAGTGCGGCACAAACTGCTTCTCTGTGCACAAAATGCTATGCTGATGGCCGGACACAGGTGTCATAAGGATGAGGCAGCCAGGCAGAGCCAAGCACAGAGGAAAAGCCTGGGACTAGAGGCTGGAGCCGGAGGGAGGGGTGACTTCCTTGATTCACAGCACAATTAGGTTGATGAAGGAATATTCAGAACAGAAAGTGTCTTTTCCTTTCCTTCTTTTTCTTTAGAACTCTCCTTATCTGCCTAAAAGCAGAGCCTCCCCAAAGAATTCAAATGCCCTAAATTCCCTCCCTGGGGAGTTCTGACTCCTGTTACCCGTCCAGGGACTCAGCAGGGTAAGACAACTCCTAGGAGACCACTGGTCCTTATCCCCATTAAGAGGGTTCACAGGCTCCTCATTTCTAACCATGGCCTTGAGTCCTGACTTCCTGTGAACTCCAGTGAACCTGAAGAAGACAATAGCCTTTTTTCCTGTGAACCCACCTTTGGTCAGTTTAATTTGCAGGCCTGAGAGGGTGAAATTCTTCCACCCCAACTGAGGCACTCATGTCCCTTTACTATAACCTCACCCTCATGTAATCCTTTGGAAGTTAATCTAAATGTTTTCTCAATTATGACAGAGTGGGGAATACACATCAGATCACAGGAAAGAGGAGTAAGCACAGTGCAGACTGGCCCAGCAGGTACCGGTGCTCTGCAGTGCTGCCCCCATCTCACACAGGCTCAGGGAGCGGTGGTGACCCCCGTGGCCAGGAGCCGGTCTTCACTTTCTCATTGGCAAACACCAGCCCTGCACTCGGGCACTGTGCTAGGCCCAGGGAAGTGAGGGTGAAGGAGACAGTCACCACCGCCCTGGAGTGGACTTGCTAGCTGACGGGAGAGAAAGGAAGAAAAAGTAAAACACAGAAAGGATGCCTTGGGATAAGGCTCCGGCTCTGCCACTCAGGGGCCAATATGACCATGGGCTCCATCTTGCTTGGGGGGTGCATTGGAGCTGACAGCTGGGTCACAAGAGGGAGTGGGACAGGTGAGGGAGGGGCATTCAGGGTGGCAGGGACAGCGAGTGCAAAGGCCACATAGCAGGACATGGCCAGGGTGAAACTGGGACCCCACCTCAGTGCCAAAAGAGCCTCTGTGCACTGTGACCCCAGAAGGGCTGGGACTTCGTGCTGCCCAGTGTCACATGAAACACAAATGCAATGCAGGAGAGCCTCTCGGGAGAGTGTGACATGGGGGAGGGGACCACTGCATCAGGACACGCTGCAAAGCTACAGGAGCACAGAAGTCCAGGGGAGCCCCGTGTGGAGAGGGTGGAGGGCGGCTGTGTGGGGCAGACTCTTCAAGGGGCCTCTTCTCTGGGAGGCCGAAGTCCAAGTCCAAGGGCCTAGGGGAGGGGGAGGAAGACAGAAGCTCAACCCCACACTTTGTTCCCACTACTGGAGGAAGTGGTCACCTGTGAGACCAAGTGTGGGCACCTGTAGTCTCATCTGCATCTGAGGTCATGGGGACCGGCTCCAGGGGCAACGCTGACTTGAGCAGCCCATCCCGAAGGTTGGAGCGACACAGAGCTCGGCGCGGGCCCTGTGCAGGGATGCACAAATCTGTGAAATGTTCTGTATAAAAAACCAATCCAAACCAAACTCCAGAAACAGCACTGAGGGCTGTTTCAAGCACTACCCTTCTCCAGGAGCTCAGGCCTGGGGTAAAATTCGACATGGCCAGTCTGCTTTTTGTTGAAGGAAAAGGTCGCTGGGCAGTCTGGAGGAAGCACATCTCCCCGGGGCGCCGAGCAGCATCTAAGCTGTGGCCAAGGCCCAGTTCTGCCAGCCTCCTGCACTCCCCAGAAACCTGGAAAAATCACTTTGGTTTTGCTGAATTAAGAGTTACCAAATAAAATACAGAAGCATCAGTTATGTCTTGAATTTCAGATAAATTTTCTTAGTGTGTGGTATTATGATAACTAGATACTGGTTTCCACCCGGGGCTCTTGGCCTGTGACTCCCGGAGCCCTTGCTGTAATGTTGGGGCCTGTTAGGCCTTCAAAAACAATCTCTCTGATCTTCTCCTGTCCCCTTCCCCGGGTCTTCCCATAAATTCTCTGCCCTACCTTGTCTGACTGTGGGTCATCAGACCCCCATTTCAGAAGGGGTCCTGCCCACACTCTTAGAGGAAGGGTGCTGCTCAGGGAGGCCAAGATCTGGACACACAAGCCTTGCTACACATCTCCGCTCTGTTAGTGTCGGATTGCTCCCTTTGGCCAATCTCGCTTCCCCAAGTTGTCTGTGCTTCATTTGAGCCCATTCAGGTCTGCACAGGAGGCCCACGAGGACAGGGTTCAGGCTGGGTGCGGTGGCTCATGCCTGTAACCCTAGCACTCTGGGAGCCTGAGGTGGGTCGATGGCCTGAGCTCAGGAGTTCAAGACCAGTCTGAGCCAGAGTGCAACCCTATCTCTAAAAATAGCTGGGCATTGTGGCGGACGCCCAGTTCCAGCTACCCAGGAGGCTGAGGCAAGAGGACTGCTTGCGGCCAACAGTTTGAGGTTGATGTGAGATATACCACCACAGCACTCTACGGAGGGCGACAGAGTGAGACTCTGCCTAAAGAAAAAAAAAGAGGACCAGGCTGAGGGAGCTCCCAGGCAGCAGCACATGCACAGGTTCCCAGGGGCGGCGACCCTTCCCACCTATCTCCCTGTGCATCTCTTCACCTGGGATCGCTGCTATATCCTTTATAAGAAACCAGTAAACATGTTTTCCTGAGTTCTGTGAGCCGCACTTGCAAAGTAATCAAACTCAAAGAGTGGGTCGTAGGAACTCCAACGTGAAGCCAGTTGGTTGGAAGTTCTGGAGGCCTGGGCCTGCAACTGGTGTCTCTCACGTGGGGGTGGGGGGTGTCTTGAGGATCTGATCAGAAGCTCCCTCCACGAAGATAGCGTCAGAATTCAGTTGAAGTTGAGAACACCCAGCTGGCATCTATGGAAGAAATGACCAACTCAGTGCAGCAAAAAGCCCCCACATGTTCAGTCGGCCTCAGAGGCCTTTTCTGTTGCTTATGTGATATGAGAACAGGGGAGACTCAGATTCTTCACTCTATAAGGCCTCATGCAATACTTAGGACTTAGTGTAAAAATTATGCGTTGTTCATCAGAAATTCAAACTTAACTGCTTGTCTTACAAATCTGTACTTTTATTTGCTAAATCTGACAACCCTTCGCTGAGTGGATGTCTGGGTCTCGCCTTCTCTTTTCTGTGCGATTTCCATCACAGGAGCAGCTCCCTGCAGTCCCAGGACCCTCCTTCCCAGCTCCTTCCCATGAAAGTCAGCAGACCAGGAGCTGCCCTTCCGGAGGACACATGTCTCAGGGCCCAGCGTCTTCTGTTTGGTGCTCACGATAAGGGCAGGAGGCAGTGTGGAGACACTTGGAGGAGAGACCCAGACTTTTTTTTTTTTTTGGCGCGGTTTTTGTTTTGTTTTGTTTGTAGAGACAGAGTCTCACTATATCACCCTTGGTAGAGTGCCATGGCACCATAGCTCACAGCAACCTCAAACTCTTGGGCTCAAGCAATTCTCTTGCCTGAGCCTCCCAAGTAGCTGGGACCACAGGTGCCCCCCACAGCGCCTGGCTAATTTTCGGCTGGGGCTGGGTTTGAACCCATAGCCCTTGGTATATGGGGCTGGCACCCTACTCGCCGAGCCACAGGCGCCACCCTTGGCGCAGGTTTTGGCCAGGGCTGAGTTTGAACCCACCACCTCCGGCATATGGGGCCGGTACCCTACTCCTTTGAGCCACAGGCGCCGCTCGAGGCCCATCCTTCTTAACTGAAGTTTTCCCACTTGGTTCCACAGCAAAACCAAGATTTGAACTTTGAATACTGCACAGTCTATCATCATTCGGTAAAAATACAATGTGTAGCTAGATAGACAGATGCATGGATAGATAGATAGATTGGTCTTGTCCATGGAACTAGTCCTAGGGATGACTGCATAGTGACATAATACCTTTGCAAAGTCCCTCTACTTTCCCTGGCAAGGCAGCTACCGCATAGACTCAATGACAATCGCCCTCTTTCCTACTAGGATATAAACATAGATGTCTAATCTATAATCCTGTTTATGCCAGAAGGGTCACACTGGGACAAAGACTGCCCTTCCCGTGAGAATCCAGAGTCCCAGGCTTACAGGTAGTGACATCACTTCCTGGCAGGCCGAGTACACCAGGAAAGGGTTGGAAATCTGAAGGGAAGACCTGGGGGGTGACTTAGATGGTCCTGGGCTCACGGTCTCAGAGAACACCGGTGATGAAAGGTAGTTGGAAAAAAAAAATTCTAGGAGAATACTGTGTTGTTTTGGAGCCTCTAGGAGTCTCCAGCCAGAAGTCAAATCTTGGGCTTTATTAGTCATCTAGAGTAAGAACAAATACAAATGACAAGTTAGACTTAATTCTCCCCATTGAAAATGGGAAGAGACCCTCCACTCCCACCTCCTTTTCTTTTGGGATTTCTTTCTCTGTCCTTTTCAAAGTTCTTGTAAATCTTTCAGGTTAGATAAATCCCTTGCCAGTCTCACAACTCAAGTTATGTTTCCTCAAGACTCAAGAGGAATGGTACTTATTAAGGAAGGTAAAATAAAATAAAAAATAAAAGACTGGCCTAAACCAGGCTTGGGATAGAGCTCTTTCTACCTGGTATAATTCATAATTTCCTTCTGGGTAGAGATTGACATGATGGGTAAGATTTCTGAGAAACCACTAACCCAACCAACCACCCAGCTGCCTGTTGGAAGCTTTAGCCGTTTTTCTTTTTCCTTTTGAGGCACAGTCTCAGTCTGTCACCTTCCCTTGCTCATGAAGGTGTGGTCCCTGGACCACAGGATCAGCACGTGGGTAGAGGGCCATGTTGTCATAGCTCACAGCAACCTCAAACTCTTGCACTTGAGCAATCTTCTTGCCTCATCCTCCGGAGTAGCTGGGACCAGTGGCGCCTGCCATGATGCCCAGCTAATTTTTCTATTTTTAATAAAGGATTTTGCTCTTGCTCAGGCTGGTCTTGAACACCTGAGCTCAAGCAATCCACCTGCCTCAGTCTCCCGGAGTGCTAGGATTATAGGTGGGAGCCACAGTTTCTTTCTGTAGCTTAATAATAATAAACTGGCCCGTATGTTTTCCTAAAAAATATTCCTAACTTCTGAATTGGCATGATAGGGCACTGCTCCTTGCATACAAGATCGCAGCTAAACTTTAATGCATATTCATAACTCAACTGTATGAAAAGTCTTCTTTCACTTGTCTAAGAAAAAATTGGAACGGATAAATTAATGTGATTGACGTTGTATGAAGTTATGCTGAGAAGCCACCAGGAAATGTGGGAAGAAATTAGCAAGAAGTTCAAAGAAAAATCAGCCAAAGAAAAAGCAAGACAACTTGGGGGCAATTGATGAGGGACAGCAGGACATGCAATGTCCACCGTAATGCGAGGTGCCGGCAAGTTTTGCACACACCTGATTCTGTAAGCATGGAAAGCGGCCTTACACAGAGAGCAGAGGAGGAGACTGCTGGGAAGATGAGGAAGAAGCAGAAAGAGAAGTCAGGAAGAGCTCTGTTCATTTACCAGAAAGGAAGTGGACAGGCCACGGCTGAGGTGAGTCAGGACACAGGGACAGGGACAGGCAGGGTGCGAGGAGCAGAGAGAATGGAGGTGGCTGTCACCGGGGGCACCCGGCAGGCACTTGTAGTCTGAGCTGAAACTAGTGCATGTGTTACTTTCAGAAAAAATTTGAAACAAAAACCATGCAGTCAGAAGTGTAGCTTTTATTTCATTTTGACCTCTCAATGCCTCTTTTGGTCCTGCCAATTAACTTAAGGAGTGACGTACTCAAAACAATGATTGTACACTGGTGAAGGGGACCAGGTGTGTGCTAGGAGTTATGGGGGCTTTGCTCATAACTCACTTGACAGGACAACCGAACCATGTTCTCAACAGGTTCATGTCAGAAACTGGACTTTAAGAAATGAATTCAATGCACAGCAGCCACGCACAAGAGGAGGAATGGGGCTTTTTAATGGATGTCAACGCTGTCCCAAGTCTTGATTTTGTTAGCAAGGAATTTGCTGTTGAAAAAAAGCATGTCTTATTTTAACTCAATACAACAATCTAAATGTTCTGCTGCTGGTGGCTGCGCTCCTAACGTGGCATTGCATAACCACTGTTACATAACTCCACAGCTGACAGCCCGTGGCCATGTGACCTTCCAACCACTTAAACGGATCTACTCTTATTACATTAGCAATCAAAAAACCAGTTTCTCCTGGAGCTGCATAATTAATCTAAAAAAAAAAAAAAAAAGCCAGAACGATTGTTTTAAATGCATTCACTGGTATAACCACACAAAACCAAAACAGCCTTCCTGCTCATAAAGATTATAGGACGAAGTACTTTTTGCAGTCCTGTTACAGCTATTTAAATAGTGGTATCAGTGAAATAAACATACTCTGTTGAAAAATCAAATTCCTACAGGGTTCCTAACCTCCAGGAGCTGAGGTAGAGTTTGCCACATGCAAGGGAACAGTGGCAAACAGGGTGCATCCCATGAATGAGACAAGCACGGGGTGAGGACAAACCCTGGGTGAGCCCGATCACGGAGACAGGCAGTCTCCCCAACGCTGCAGAGGACACAAGGCCTTAATGGGAAATGCTCCTGATGCAAACTACTTTATGGGGTCCCTAAAAGATAACAGAAAACTTGAGCTACACTGCTCAGAGGACAAGTGTGAGCCCCCTGCCCTCCTCCATGAAGGCCCTATGAGACCTGGCACCTCCCACATCCTCATAAGCCCTTCCAGTTCCCTCCCCATCCTATGGGTTACCCCCTGTGCTTGGAATGCTCTTCTAGGCCCCTGGTGACTTCCTTTCTTACCTAAGGGTTTGGCTAAAGGCCACCTCCCTGACCACCCCACCTAAACCTGTCAACTGCACCTGATTCTGTCCTGTACAGCTAAGGTGCTTTCTTTACCTTCACCGTTCTCACCTGTTACCCCATTTCCCAATGATTTACTGTCTCCCCACCTTGGAAAGTCAGCTCCCAGATGGCAGGGAGTTCATTGTGGTCCTGGCTGTAGCTTAATGCTGTCAGCGTTGAGTGTTCAACTCATCATGTTTCATTCACCAGGCTTATAAACCAGAGAATATACAGACCTCTGCTTAAAATGACAGTTACAGAATCATCTCTCTCACCCTCAATTCAACAGCACTGTTCTAATGGGTAATCACCAGCGACCTAGGCTTTGTTCAGTCTGGGTGTGCACCTTCCGGTTTCAAGTATGAGTGACACCAGTGCCAGAGATGTTGCTCCCAGGCGTGTTCAACCTTTTTTTTTCTTCTGCTGCACATTGGAAGAAAAAGAGCTAGCTGACTTGGGCCATATATTACATACACAAAACACTAACAAAAGCTGATGAGCAAAAAAAACCCCAAATAAAACATAATTTTCCTTGGTATCTGACACCACAAATAAGCAGAAGTCCCCATAGTCAGCATGTGGCCCACAGGCTGCAGGTTGGACACCTCTGCCCCCTTAATACACTAGGACTTCCAGTACAGGTATGTGTTGCACTGGCCTCCCCACCAAAGAGAATCTTTTCCAGTTGGCGTTGGGAGTGAATGTGGGGAGTGCAGTCACCTATGTTCTCATCCTCAGGTGTGAGTGATAAACACCTCTCAGGAACAGTCTGCCACCGGGTATCCCAAAGATTCCTAATCAAGAGCCCAACCCTGCAGATGAACCTTCTGCATAACTTTCTGATGAAAGGTCTTAGGAAGAAAAACCACACCAAACTTTGCACAAGTTATGAAAGGAACGGTTTGGTGTAGGATCACATCCTCTAGTGGACGAACAGAGAAGTTCAAACTCTTCACTTGCAGTAACTTCTTTAGTTCGGTTTTTGGACTTCTGATACAAACCTGTATATACCATAGCTGGTTTTGACATTTAAAAAATGACTTTCTTTTTCTGGTTCCCACACGTGCAAAAGAAAGACTTCTTAACCACCCATTGCTAGGACTGAAAAGAAAGCCTTTCAAAGACAGGACCCCTGCCACCTGAACTCTCTCTCACAATCCAGAACGGAAAGCCATACATCCCAAAGCCCATCACGATATGCTGAGGCCCATTTTAAAAATACAGGCCTTTGGCCAGGCATGGTGGCTCACATCTGTAATCCTAGCACTCTGGGAGGCTGAGGCAGGTAGACTGCCTGAAGTCACAGGTTCAAGACCAGCCTGAGCCAGAGCAAGAACCCTGTCTCAGCCGGGTGTTGTGACTGGCACCTGTAGTCTGTCTTGGTTGGGTCAGTCTTGATTTGGGAGTTTAATCACACACATTGGGGGGGTGGTGCCTATAGCTCAAGTGGCTAGGGCACCAGTCACGTACACTGGAGTTGGCGAGTTTGAGCCTAGCCTGGACCTGCCCAACAATGACAGATACAACCACAAAATAGCCAGGAGTTGTGGCAGATGTGTGTAGTCCTAGCTACCTGGGAGGCTGAGGCCTGAGAATCACTTACGCCCAAGAGTTGGAGGTTGCTGTGAGCTGTGACGTCTACCCAGGGCGGCATAGTGAGACTGTCTCCAAAAAAAAAAAAAAAAAAAATTGGGCAGCACCTGTGGCTCATCGAGTAGGGTGCTGGCCCCATATACTGAAGGTGGTGGGTTCAAACCCGGCCTTGGCCAAACTGCAAAAACAAAAAAATAGACGGGTGTTGTGGTGGGCACCTGTAGTCCCAGCTACTTGGGAGGCTGAGGCAAGAGAATCGCCTAAGCCCAGGAGTTGGAGGTTGCTGTGAGCTGTGTGACGCCACGGCACTCCATTGAGGGCGATAAAAGTGAGACTCGGTCTCTACAAAAAAAAAAAAAATCAAAGACGCATTGGCTCCCAGCTCCCTCTGAGCATTAGCATCTTTTTCACAGCACTGAAGGCACTTATGGGAATGGAGTTCATGTTGACAGAGCTGTTTGTAAGTGCAGGAGCTTCCCTCTAACCCCAGGGAGGGTGCATGAGTGTCCCTGTGAGTCCACTTAGGGCAGTGCCATTTTTCCTGTGTGCAGAATGTCAGCTTCCAAACAGAACGAGTCGTCAGTAACTGGGCATCAGAGTGGTTCATTCCAAAAATATAAACACATGCTGCTTTTATTTCAGTACAAATCACATGTTAACACAGTGTATTAAGGCAGTTAATGAGTGTTCTCTCTCTGGAGACAAGCGCGTGGAGAATGTAGGTGACTGTTTACTGTGGGGGAAAGCATCTTGCTCTCTTTCTAAGAGACTAAGAAACCTACCAACTTGGGAAGGGGCAGGCATCTTCCTGCAGCAAACTATACCTGTTAAGACTCCAAAAATTGCCATGCTGCAGCCCCCACCCCAAGAATTTCATGGCTGAATATGCTGCAAATGCCCTGAAAGAGGAAAAATGTAAACAATAAGGAGGATGGGATGAAAAGTCTATAGTGCTCCAAAGTCCACTGGGCCCAGCACCCTCCTGAGTGCCCCCCTCCTGAGAGCTTCATAGGCTCTGCCCATTTAACCCCACAAGCACCAGTGTGCTGGGAGCCCAGGCAGCTACCGGAATCAGCGCCCAGCATGACATGGCCAGGTCCCAGGTTAGCAATCACTTCTGGCAAATTCTACCCAAAGTGAAACATTCCTTCTGAACAGGATTGACACTACTACCTGGACCACAGCAGCCACCCCGTCATTTTTCAAAAACTTACCTACCTTGAGGGCAAATGGTGTCCCCAGGGCTCCCTTCCTGTCCAAGTGGCCCTGGAAATCACTCTTTCAAAGTAGTGGGTAACAGCACTGCCAACTTGTGTCTAAAGTAGAAGCTACATACTCAGACATGTGGCCACTGGGCACAGTGACCACAGAATAAAAAGTTGCATTCAGGGACAGGCACAGCGGTTCATACCTGTAGTGCTCTGGGAAGCCGAGGTGGGTGGATTCCTTGAGCTCATGAGTTTGAGACCCTGTCTCTATTAAAATAGAAAAATTAGCTGGGAAAGGTAACTGGCACTTGCAGTCCCAGCTACTTGAAAGACTGAGGCAGGAGGTTCACTTGAGCTCAGGAGTTTGAGGTTGCTCTGAGCTAGGGCGAGGCCACAGCACTCTATCCAGAGCAACAGAGTGAAACTGTCTCAAAAAAAAAAAACAAAAAGCCACAAAAGGCATCTTTGGGTCAGACTCCATTTATTTGTACCTATATAAAACAGGGCCTTAAGCAGGCCAACATTCGAAAAGTTTAGAGTTAAAAGAGTTAAAGCAAACTAACCTGGGAGGTCCTAAGCCAAAACAATTATATTCCAGGCACATAGAGTGGAGACAAAGGCAGATTCTCACTCAGCTGCACAGATCCTCCAGGACGCTGACCTGCAGAGAGAGTCCACCTTGTCAGCTTTCATTCTACCACACCAACCCTGATTCTTTAAAACTGCAAGCACCATGAAATACTCTCCAGAACTTATCTTCTACCCAGCACATAGTGTGGTAGGGGCCCTGGGATTGTGCCCCACTGGAATCTTGCCTCACACTGCTAGAGCTAAGGGCTGATACCCACATACTCAAGGTTATCACAGGGACATCCTAACCCATCTCTCTCCAGGCTGTCACTGGTAGACCACCACCTGCAGCCTCAGACCTCGTGACAGTTAAGTCCCTATGACCCAGCACCAATCTGTATGTTGCGACTTCCTTTGCGTTCCTTCCCTCTAGCCATGCATTCCCTCCTATGGCCCTTACCCTGGAGCCCCCACATCCTCCCAAGCACTTTCATGGTTGCTGGCTTTTGTCAGGTTTCATCAGCTTCGGCTTCCCTCACAGGGCACCCTGCCTGGAGGGTCCCCATGAAAACGCTCCTTCCTCTCGGACCATGAGCTCACTGCAGTCTACCTTGCTGAATTCTAAGCCCCTAACTTCAGGTTCCATACTTTTCTTTGAACTCCCTCCAATGCGCACATCTTAATGCTTTGACCACTGTAGATATTTAAATGCAACGATGATGTCATTTTTAAATCTATTTGCTGACAACAAAGCAGGTAAAGACAAAAGGAAGAATGCTGCTTCATGAAGGTGCAGGCTAAACTACCATGAGGAAACAAACACTGATAATTCCACAAACATGCTGGGCACTGCTGCTCAGCACTGCAATGAGGCTGAGGTGTAGGAGCCAGGAGTTCAAGGCTAACATGGGCAACACAGCAAAACCCAATCTCTAAAAAGATTCTTAGAGAATTAGCCAAGTGTGGTGCTGGTGGCACATGCCTGTAGTCCCAGCTATAGGAGTAAGGGAGGAGGAGCACTTGAGCTCAAAAGTTCAAGATTGCAATGAGCTATGTCAAGCCACTACACCACTCCAGTCCAGGAGACAGAGCAAGTACCTACCTCAAAAAAAAGGGAGTGGGAGGGGGCCTGTGGCTCAATGGAGTAAGGCGCCGACCCCATATGCCAGAGGTGGCGGGTTCAAACCCAGCCCTGGCCAAAAACTGCAAAAAAAAAAAAAAAAAAAAAAAATCCATGAACATCTATTGTTTTAAGACCCTCAAGAGCAATCAACTTGACTTCCAAAGGTGGACTCTGTCTCTCCCTTCACCCTAGAAAGGACACACAGGAGATGAAATTTAGGGACCTACCTATATGCCAGGATTCCCATAAAGGTGTCACCACCCCCTCCAATGTGTTCTAGATCCATCTGTGCAACAAAGCTGCCACTAGCCACATGCAACTATTTACGTTAACATTAAGTCTGGTCCCTCAGTCACACCACCACACTGCATGTGCTCAACGACACTATCTTGTGGCAGCTCTGGACAGTGCAGATACAGATGATTTCTACCACTGCAATAACTTCTAATTTTTTTTTTTTTCCTTTTTTGAGACAGAGTCTCACTTTGTTGCTCTGGGTAGAGTGCCGTGATGTCAGCACAGCTCACAGTAATCTCAAACTCTTGGGCTCAAGCAATTCTCTTGCCTCAGCCTCCCAAGAAGCTAGTACTACAGGCACCCGAAACTACAATCCACTGGTTTTTCTATTTTTAGTAGAGACAGGGTCTCAATGTTGCTCAGGCTGGTCTAAAACTCCTGAGGTCAAGCAATCCACCTGCCTCGGCCTTCCAGAGTGCTGGGATTACAGGCGTGAGCCACCACACTCAGCCTAATAAGTTCTGTTTAGACAACACCGTTCTGTACATAGTAACCTTTTCAAATTAATAGACTTCTTCATATCATCTTGTTTGAAACCCACAATAGTATCCCTGATTCTTAGGACAAAGAGCAAATCCATACCTGAACCAAAAGGCTCTGTGTGGTTGGCTCCCTTCCTTACCTTTATAGGTTCATTCCACTCCACTTTGGCTATGGGGCTGTAATAGTCTTTAGTTCCTTCACCAGCTGCTCCCTAGGCCACTAAGCACATGCTGTCCCTACTCATCCTTCAGAGTTCAGAGCAAAAGTTCTGGTCTCCATCAGGCTCCTAATGATATAAATGCTTCTAAGAGCCGGGTGTGGTGGCCCAAGCCTGTAATCCTAGCACTCTGGGAGGCCGAAGTGGGTGGAGTGCCCTGAGCTCACAGGTTCGAGACCAGCCTGAGCAAGAGCGAGACTCTATCTCTAAAAACAGCTGGGTGTTGTGGTAGGTGCCTGTAATCCCAGCTACTTAGGAGGCTGAGACAAGAGGATCACTTGAGCCCAAGAGCTGGAAGTTGCTGTGAGCTAAGATGCCATGGTCCTCTACCAAGGGTCACCAAGTAGACTCTGTCTCAAAAAACAAACAAAAAAAAAGAAATAAAAAAACTAGGTGGGCTTTGTGGTGGGCACCTGTAGTCCCACCTACTTGGGAGGCTGAGGCAAGAGGATCACTGGAACCCAGAAGTTTGAGGTTACTGTGAGCTATGATGATGCTAGGGCATTCTACTCAGGGTGACAGTGACACTGTCTCCAAAAAAAAAAAAGAAAAAAAAACAAATTCTTACAGGACTGTGCCTTCCTTCAGAGCATTTACCTTGGCTTGAATTACCCCCTTTTAAATGCGATCATTTAACCTCTCTCTCCCTCCCTAGGCTGTGGCTCTCTGAAAACAAGAGCCATGACTGTTCTGCTCATTTCTGTATCCCTAACATTTAGCATGGTGTCTGGCCAAAGCACCAATAAACATTTACTCAACAAAACAAATAACACCAACACTGCTTATCAACTTTTAAAAGAGTCTGCTCTCTGATGTTAACTTTCCTTCTTTCAGCGTAGGTCCTGTTTGCAGTATCATACATGATCATCAAATTGCTGCTAGAATGCTCACACCTGTTACTGCAAATTCAAATCCCAGGAAAACCTTCCGGGAATTTTCTTTAGGTCAGAGTTGGGCTACCTGGTACAAAGTTGCACCCACAACGGGGCAGGTTCAACAACACAGGCGCCTTTCCCCAGACCACCTGCCTCAGCACACTCTGGCTCCACTCTTGACATACCTGGATTCCCCAAACCGAGGTCACTCACTCCAAATGCTCTCCTCATATAACTCTCGCATAGCTTCAGCCAAGGGTCGGGGGCTGGATACTTATTATCTGTGGAAAGGACAAAAAGATGTCATTCGGCGCCTACCACCTTCCCCCAGAAACCCGAGCTCACGCAGCCTTCTGCGGCCTACAGCGTCTCGGCACAACCTCGCACTGCGATCTGGGCGGCCGCGTGCGGACCGAGTTTCCTTTATGTTCTCCCGTCCAAGCCCCGGCTCCCACAGAAGGAATGGGCGCCCCGGAGTTGCTAGCCCGCGGAGGGACCCCGCGAGGACGATTTCTGGTCTGGGCTAGGTGCCCCCCGCCTCCCCACCCCCATCCACGGCGGAGCTCCGATGTGGTCCTTGGGGCCCGGCCCCCTCTGCAGGCAGCCGAAGCTGCAAACGCCCAGCGTAGCCCAGCGGGCCAAGGTGTCACCAGCAGGAGGCGTGAGCGGGTTTCCGTTTGGCTAGGACACCGCACACGTCTCAACTCACCGCAGACCCTCCGGCGGGCGAGCACTTCCGCTCGCGGGCTTCCGGCGGAATTGCGGGATTACCATCGAGACAGCGGCTAGAGGGCCGCCCTCGAGTTTTTTTTTGAACTGTAGTCCTCCAAGGCGGCCTTAAAGGGGACGCAGGCAGAGATACGACTAACGGAAGCGAGAACCTGGGCTGAAAGGGAGGGTCCCAGAGCAAGGGAAGCCGAAGAGACAGCCCCCCCCACCCCCCATCTCCTGAAAGCCACTGGGTGCCTGGAGCCGTGGGCGCCTTGTTCCTTTGCTCCTGCCACCCCGCCAAGGGAACAGGTGCAGGCACCGCCCCTGCTGAGCTCCCTTCCCGAGCGCAGCCCCGGGGAAGCCGCAGAGCTGGGAAGGGAGGAGAAAGCTTACGGGAGAGGTCTGAGGCGACTTTGCCTGTTGGGACAGCCGCTGGCAAGCTTTTTACGCCAGAAGAGAGGGAAGGCTGGGCGCGGTGGCTTCTGGCACTCTGGGAGGCCCAGGTGGGAGGATCTCTTGAGCTCAGGGTTCGAGACCCGGTCTCTAATGAAAATGGAAAAACTAGCCGGGCGTTGTGGCGGGGGGCCTGTAGTCCCCGCTACTCAGGTCCCCGCTACTGGGGAGGTTGAAGCAAGAAAATCGCTGGAGCCCGAGAGTTTGAGGTTGTTGTGAGCTATGACTTCACGGCTCGCTACCCAGGGGGACTGAGACTCTGTCTCAAAAAATAAAATAAATAAATAAATACTAACAGAATTATCATATGACCCAACACTTCCAGTGTAGGTATATTCCCCAAAGAACGGAAAAGAGAGACTCAAATACTGTCACACCGATGTTCACAGCAGCATTATTCACAATAGTTAAAAGGTGGAAACGATGTCCATGAGCAGATGAATGGATAAACAAAATGGGGTCTGTTCATACAACAGAACATTTGTCAACCATAAAAATGAAGTTCTGATGCTGATGCCCACTACAAACGCGGATGAACCTCAAAAACACGCTGCTAATTGAAATAAGATGGATACAAAAGGACACATCTCTTAGGATTCAGTTCATATGAAATAGAATATGCACATTCATAGAGACAAAATGGCTAGGAGGTTACCAGGGCTGGGAGAGTAGAGTGTAGGGAGTTATTTCTCAGTGGTTATAGTTTCTGCTGGGGTGATGGAAAAGTTGTGGAAATTGTGGTGATGATTGCCCAACATGGTGAATGTACCGAATGCCAACAGCTATACATTTTAAATGGTTAAAATGGTAAGGCTTATGTATATTTTTTTATGCTCAGGAGTCTCTCAAAGACCAAACCACCAGACAAGTCGAATTAAAGAAGGGGCCTTTATTGAAGAGCAGTGGCTGCCTCAGTGTCCCAACATGGGGTTTCTGAATGCAGCCCTGAGTTGACTGAGGCTCTGACTTTTATAAGGCAAAATTCTTCCAGAGAGCAAATACACATAGTCACAGAAACATGATCACAGAAAGCGATAATCACCAAGGATATAATCACAAGTGCAGTCAGTAACCTACATCACTAACAATCCTAGTTAAATGCATTTACAGTTACACAATCGGAGGGCAAACAAGAGGAACCAGTTTCAAAGTTATGAAATGTTAACAGAAAGAGAAAGTAAAGTGGAGTCAAACTTGCTCTTTTAGCATTTCCATATCATATACAGATGGCATGAAGACCACCTTAACAATTTTACCACAATAAATTTTTTTCTAGTTAAAAATGGTTGAAATGGTAAATTTCAAGTAGTATGTATTTTAGTGTGCACACACACGGGCGGCGCCTGTGGCTCAGTGGGTATGGCACTGGCCCCATATACCGAGGGTGGTGGGTTCAAACCTGGCCCCTGTCAAACTGCAACAAAAAAATAGCTGGGCTTTGTGGCAGGCGCCTGTAGTCTCAGCTACTTGGAAGGCTGAGGCAAGAGAATCTCCTGGTTTGGCGCCTGTGGCTCAATGGGCTAAGGCGCCAGCCATGTACACCTGAGCTGGCGGGTTCGAATCTAGCCCGGGCCTGCCCAACAACAATGACGGCTGCAACCAAAAAATGGCTGGGTGTTGTGGCGGGCGCCTGTAGTCCCAGCTACTTGGGAGGCGGAGGCAGGAGCCTCGCTTGAGCCCAGGAATTGGAGGTTGCTGTGAGTTGTGATGCCAGAGCACTCTATCCAGGGTGACAGCTTGAGGCTCTGTCTCAAAAAAAAAAGAGAATCTCCTAAGCCCAAGAGATGGAGATTGCTGTGAGCTGTGACACCACAGCACTCTACTGAGCGTGACGTAGTAAGACTTTGTCTCAAAAAAAGAAAACTGAGGCCTAGAGATGTAGGGTACAGAGCTGGCAGGTGGTGGAACCAGGTTTTGAACCCAGCATGGACGCCATCAGCAAATCAGCATCCCCAAACCTTCTCCAGACAGGATTACAAGCATGAGTGTCAGTTCTAGCAAAACAAAATAAGTTGCCCAATTATGAATAATTTCACATAAACAATGACTACTTCTTTTAAGTATAAGTATATCCCAAAGTTTTCATGGGATGTACTCACTCTAAAACGTCTTCATCGGTTATCTGAGGAGTTCTGTATTTTGCCTGGCAACCAGGATGGGACTGAGAGAGGAAGGAACCAGAGAACGGGAAAGGTAACCCACATGCCAGGGACGTGCAGGCTGAGTGTGAGGCTGTTCTTAGAGTCCCTGTGGCTCAGGGACAGGCATAGCCATCCCCAGGGCCAGCCACAAGCTGTGCCCAAGCGAAGTTTCAGCAGCCTGTGACTGGCAGCTCCTAACAGATTGCTCACCTGTGCAGAGGGTGGCTGCGGCTCCTGCAGGGCGTGTAGGATGGCTTTGCATGGGGGCGGCCGAGAGTATGCTGTAGGGTTAGTGAGTGATGCCAGCTGCTCCTTGCTGCCCCGTAGGGTCTGCAGTGGAGCAGCTGCCAGGACCCACCAAGAGGCACCAGGGCCAGGAAGTGAGCCCCACTTTGGCCCTGAGAGTTCCTGGGTGGGGCTGGGCCCAGATTCTTGGAAGCACCTGTGGGCAGGAGTCCCTGTCGCTTGGGAGCCAACACCCAGGTACTGCCTTAACCCTCTGATAATTTATGTTGCTACAGTTCCTCACACAACCTGGGAGGTGGCGCTCATAGTTCCATTTCACGGATGGGGACACAGAAGCTCTGAGGGGGCGAGCAACTTTGCTGGTATCAAGAAGCCAGCGAGTGGCAGAACTGGGGTTGAAGCCCCATCTGAACACTTGCTTTCAGCCACCGCACAGCAGACCCCTCACAGCAGGGCACCCTGCGGTGGACACACTTCAGGATGTACTGAGGCCGGTCATTGCCTCAAGCTGGTCTTAGCTTACATTTCGTTTTAATTTATTTGTTTGTTTGCTTTATAGAGATGAGCTCTTGCTACAATGCCCACGCTGGAGTTCAGTGGCTGTTCACAGGCAAGATCACAGCTCACTGCAGCCCCCAAATCCTGGCCTTAAATGATCCTTCGGCCTCAGCCTCCCTAGTAGCTGGAACTACAGGCGCTCTGCCCATGCAGTTTACATTTGCCCAACAAAGGCAAAGTAACCAGGGCCTCCTTCAGCCCACTGACCGCTCTTCCTGGGGACTCCTGGCCTCCACTGGCAGAGGGCAGGGGCTGTCTTCAAGTCTGCGCGGGAGGCTGCAGGGCTGTGCCCAGTGAAGTAGGGGGCCCTCTATCCAGGTGTCTTAGTGTGTTTTGTGCGGCTGTAACAGAATACCCAAGCCTGGGTACGGAAATTTATTTCTCACAGTTCCAGAGGTTGGGCAGGCTGAGATCAAGTCTCCATCGTCTGGTGAGGGCCTTCTTGCTGTGTCCTCACAGGAGAAGGCAGGAGGGGCAAACCCGCTCCCCAGTGCCCTCTTTATAGAGACGTCAGTCCATCTACAAGAGGCCTGGTGACCTAAACAGCTCCTGTTAGGGATTAGGCTTCCGACGCTTGAATTCTGAGCACATTCAGACTCTAGCACCAGGCAGTGCTGAACTGGCCTCGAAGCTCCCAGTTCAAACCCCAGCTCTCCAGCTTGCTCACTGTCTTTTAACTGAGGCAAGTTTATTAATTCCGCTGTTACTTTGTCTGTAAAACACAAATAGTGGTTTCTAATCTCACATAGCTCTGAGGATTCAGTGACTACTAATGTAAAGTGTGAAAGAAGTGGCAGCTCTCCCAGGGAGGCAGATGGCGCCTCTGGGGTGACTCGATTAAATAGTTACTGCTCTCACATTTCAGCAAAGCCCCAACATCACGGGCTGCTGGGCCCCCATCAGGAGCCTGCATCCTGGCTCTGGACAGATCTGTTTGTTTCCATCTAGGGCAGCCTTATCTAATAGAAATCAAATTTAGCCACTCACATTATTTTAATCCCAGCACTTTGGGAGGTAGAGTTGGGAGGATCACTTGAGGCCTTAACAGCATGACCAGACCTTGTCTCTACAAAAATTAAAAGTATTATCTGGGTGTGGTGGCAGGTGCCTGTAGTCCCAGCTAATTGGGAGGCTGAGGCAGGAGCATCGCTTGAGCCCAGCAGTTTGAAGTTGCTGTGAGTTATGATAGTGCCACTGTACTCTAACCTAGATGACAGAGGAAGACCTTATCTCAAAAAAAAAGGCAAAGAAAGAGTTGAAGACTGGGTATGGTGGCTCATACCTGTCATCCTAGCATTCTGAGAGGCTGAAGAGGGTGGATTCCCCCATGCTCAGGAGTCTGAGGCCAGCCTGACCAAGAGTGAGACTCTACGTCTACTAAAAATAGAAAAATTGAGACAAGAAGATCACTTGAGCCCAAGAGTTTTGTGTTTGCTGTGAGCTATGATGACACCCTAGCACTCAACACAGGGCAACAGTGAGACTCTGTCAGATAGGAAGGAAGGAGGGGGGAGGGAGGAAGGAAAGAAAGAAGTTAGTTAGCATTTTTGAATTTTAATAATTTAACAGACAAGAAAAGATCATCTCAACCCATAGCCACATAAAAATTATTAGACAGATTTTATAGATTTTGTGTCCAGACATAGAAGCTGGGGGGTGGTTCATGCTCACAGTTGCCCTTAATTCACACTGGCCACATTTCAGGGCTCAGTAGCCACAGGGGGCTTGTGGCTGCCACACAGAATAGTGCAGACGTAGGACTGCTGTCTCCCCAACCCCACCCCTTTAGTTCTTTGGATATAAAGGAAGGGAGGGAAAGAAATCGACATGATCGCCTGGGTTGGGTAGGTGCCTAGCTTTGTGCTAGCTGGTTTCACATACACTGTGTCATTTCACTGCAAAACCAACCTGGGAATGGGGTAGTATTGTGCTTATTTATTTATTTATTTATTTAGAGACAGAGCCTCAAGCTGTTATCACAGCTCACAGCAACCTCCAACTCCTGGGCTCAACAGATTCTCTTGCCTCCGCCTCCCAAGTAGCTGGGACTACAGGCGCCCGCTACAACACCCGGCTAGTTCTTACTGGCAGCTGTCGTTGTTTGGAGGCCCGGGCTGGATTCAAACCCGCCAGCTCTGCTGTATGTGGCTGGCGCCTTAGCCGCTTGAGCCACAGGCGCCGAGCCATACTGTGCTTATTTTTTAAAGGCTGAGAAAGGTTAAGTAACTTGCTTGAAGTCACCTGGCAAACAAGAAACAAGGTAAAAGTTTTGTTTCCAACTCCCTGACTGCCCTCATGGTCTGCTGGAATCCATGATGTCCCTACTGTCCTTCCGGTGGCCAACTCCCAGTCAGCCCTTGTTTCTCTCCCCCAACTCCCCCATCCCATCCCTGTTTCTGGCCCATCAACTCACTCAAGGTTTTGTCTGCTAGTAGTGGCCAGTCCTTTCCTCCCACACCACTTCCTTGGGGCCATTCTTCAGGAGGGGGCTGGGAGGCCCCCCTTCAGGGGTTTGGGGTTGCAGCTGACAGTGGACATTGTCCACCACTCTCCTGTAGAGATATCCGCTTGGAGAATAAGCCTCTCCTTGTGCTGGTGCGGGGGTGTGGGTGGGGGCACCTAGAGGCAGGCCCAGAGCCCACCCACATCGTGCCTACAAGCTTCCGGGCTGCCCAGCTAGTTCGTTACTATGGAACCTACTGATTTAGCCGGGCACTTTAAGAGTCCTCTGTGATCACTGTCGCTCTGCAGGACAACTAGGAACCAATTTTCTGAGCATGACGAATTTCTCATCATCTGTTTGCTCTCAAGCTGTGGGCTCCCTCTGTGTCCTAGAGCAAAACCCTTTGAAAGATGCCATCTTCTGGGACTTCTGGGAAGGGAGGCTTGGGGGGCAGGTTGTCCTGGGCTGCCTCAGTCAACCACTTCGGCAAAATCCTAGGGAAGTGTCAGGAGCCTGAGGGGACTGCAGTGACCTTCCCACCCCCACCCCACAAGGCACAAGGAAGCCCAGTGAGGAGGAAAAGGGGTGGGGAGTGGGCAGCAGGCAGCCTGTGGGCCTCAGCTGTGGGAGCCATGCATCACCCACAGAAGTTCTGATCTTATGGGTGTGGGTGTAGCCTGGGTGCCCTAGATGGGCCCTGAGCTAGTTGCCTATCAGGAGAAATTGTCCAAGACTTGGAAATGGACAAAAGAGGTCCTGGGCATGCTTTCAGTGGGGAGCGGGGTTTCTGGGATGGCATGGCTAAGCAGCACTCTGTCCCTCGGATCACCTTTCTGTTGACTAGGCTATTTCCCAATGCTAAAAGGGGAGAAGTGGAATAGTAGGAAACTGAAATAATTCTTGTCCACAACAAAGCAAATGGGTTTTGTCCATAGAGATAGAATCTGTTCCTGTCCTCTAGAGCAGATGAATTTAAACATCACATTTTATTGCCCTGTGGGACACTGACTAGCTTTGTTTCTATGAGTGAATTCATTCTAGAATTCCTGCTTCCTCTGCATGTGGTCTATTTTCAAATTCTCCTTTCATCTAGTCTTAACATCTTATTGGTTCCCTCATTAACTATCAAATACAGTTATCTACATTTATTTTATATTGCTTTCTTTTTTTTTTTTTTTTTTTGAGGCAAAATAACACTCTGTTGCCCACGCTAAAGTGCAATGGTGTCAGTCTAGCTTACAGCAACCTCAAACTCCTGGGTTCAAGTGGTCCTCCTGCCTCAGCCTCCTGAGTAACTGGAACTACAGGTACCCACCACTATGGCCTGCTTATTTTTCTAGTTTTAGTATAGACAGGGTCTCGCTCTTGATCAGGCTGGGCTCAAACTCCTGAGCTCAAGCAAACTCCTGTTCTGGCCTCCCAGAGTGCTCAGATTGACACTTCCTTAGTATTTTGCTGAAGTGGTTGACTGAGGCAGCCCAGGACAAGTGAGCCACCTTGCCCAGCCTTATTTTATATTGCATCTTTTAAAAAATTATTATTTGGTCCCATCTCAGGGAGACTGGAACTCCCTCAGTGCCTTGTTCTGCATCGGTGGCTCTGTCACTTTGAGCTGTCTGTCTCCCCCACTAGCCCTGGGGACAGGAGGGCCTGCATTTGACGCCGCTGTTGGGTCCTGTGATGTTTGCATTCCCTGCACCTGGTCCAGCATTAGGGAAAGAGTAAATACTCAATAAAAGTTTCTGGATAGATCCAGAAGCCACCAGGATGGATGACCCAGTGTTGCACCATCAACTCTCAACTCACTGTTAAAAGATAAACTTAGGCACATTAAAATTTTATTTGAATCAGCCAGCAGCACCAAACTGAAAGAGGTTTAGGACTCCACTGACGAGGAACAGGGGAACATTTTTTTTTTTTTTGAGACAGAGCCTCAAGCTGTCACCCTGGATAGAGTGCTGTGGCATCACAGCTCACAGCAACCTCCAATTCCTGGGCTCAAGCGAGTCTCTTGCCTCTGCCTCCCAAGTAGCTGGGACTACAGGCG
>CAUYON010130812.1:0-86909 GCA_963573935.1 Arctocebus calabarensis | reverse complement strand
TTGCCTCAGCCTCCCAAGTAGCTGGGACTACAGGCGCCCGCCACAGCGCCCGGCTAAATTTTGATGCAGTTCGGCCGGGGCTGGGCTTGAACCCGCAGCCCTCGGTATATGGGGTCGGCGCCCTACTCGCTGAGCCACAGGCGCCGCCCTCTTTTTCTGTTTTAAGGTTAAAGATTATTACTTTTTAAACTGGAAAAAATTGTGGCATATATAGAAGTACAAACAGAGAAATATACTTGTTAATGACTATTAAAAGCAATAAAAACATGGGTGTGCCTTGGCACCCATAGCACAGTGGAGGCTGGCGGGTTCAAACCCAGCCTGGGCCAGCTAAAACAACAATGACAACTGTAATAAAAAATAGCCAGGCATAGGCGGCGCCTGTGGCTCAAAATAGTAGGGCGCCAGCCCCATATGCCGGAGGTGGCAGGTTCAAACCCAGCCCTGGCCAAAAACTGCAAAAAAAAAAAAAAAAAAGCCAGGCACTATTGTGGCAGGCACCTGTAATCCCAGCTACTTGGGAGCCTAAGGCAAGAGAATTGCTTAAGTCCAAGAGTATGAGGTTGCTGTGAGGTGTGAGGTGTGAGGTGTGCCACGTCACACTATGGAGGGCGACATAGAGAGACTCTGCCTCAAAAAACAAAAACAAAAACAAAACCATGGGTGTGTTCCAACCCAATCTCTCACTTCTTAGAATTAATTCTGAAGGACAAATCAGAAAGTGTGATCAGAGTTCCTGGGCAGTGATGATCCCAAGCAATACCATTAATACTAGGGAATAAGAGCAATCTGGAGACCAGTCATAGGGGAATCAATATTGATGCTCCTGTCAATTTCCTAATTCCATGTGATAGACCATATTACTCAACCATTTACAATGAAGTATGGAAATTCTCACTGCCTATTAAGAGGGGAATAGTATGCAAAAGAATGTATAAATATATATGTTATTATGTATGTTCTTATATGTGGGGGGGGTTGTATGACCACAGTTTTGTTTTTTGTGTACATGTGCATAAACTTTGGAAGGCAGTACTTCAGAATGTTATTGGTGGGTGGTAAAATACTTTTCAGCCAGGTACAGTGGTATACACCTGTAATCTTCATACTTTGGGGGCCTCCTGGGCTTAAGCAATTCTCTTGCCTCGGCTTCCCAAGTAGCTGGGAATACAAGCACCCACCATAATGCCTGGCTATTTTTAAGAGACCAGTCTCTTGCTCAGGCTGGTCTTGAACTCCTGAACACAAGCAATTCACCCTCCTCAGCCTCCCAGAGTGCTGGATTATAGGCATGAGGCACCGTGACCAGCCAAAAAATATATATTTTTTGATAGCTGTACTTCAAGATAAGTGTAATCCTTGGCATTTTTGTTTTTGCATTTGAAAATAACTTTTCTGTGAATGGGTTTGCACGCTTCCCTCGGGGTTAAAGAGGTCAGTCCACAAATGAGATGAAGCAGGTGGCCTTTCCTAGGTTTGTTCGCCTGAGGAGGCAGAGAATCGCCTGTAGGGGCAGCAGTGAGACAGGGCAGCCTGCCCTGAGAGTGCTGTGCTCACCCAGGTGGGAGACCAGGACACACACTCACATGTCCACCTGAAAACACACACGTATACACACACAGCCTATACACACTCCCTTGTGTACACTAAGCTACATACACACACACACCCTTACATAAACACACACCTATATATACACAGCCTTATGTACACACACGCCAATGGACATACAGTCCCATACACACACACCCCTATGTATACGCAGCCCTACATACACGCACATATACTGATGTACATGTTGGGGTCCGTGTGCATGCTCTGAGGAAGGAAGATTCATTACTACAGGTAAACATTACAGAATGGTGTGGTTAGTATAAATACGAAAGGGTGCACGTCTTCTTTCCCTGCATATCAATGTGCATGGGAAATTCTGGAAAGACAGCACCTGGAACTACAAAGACAATCTCTGTGAGTGTGTGTGGAGCCTGTGGGGGGAGGACAATGCCCTGTCCACAGCGTATCTTTGGGCACCACGTACTTACCACTCTCACGCCTGGCTCCTGTTAATGTGACAGAGCCGAGGATGGCAGAGGCACACGGAGACAGAAACAAAGTCAGAGGAGGGAGAGTGTGGGCAGTGTCCTTGCAAAGACAGCTCCTCAAAATACCTTTCTAAGTAAAAACATCACACGCAGAAGACTTTGTCCAGAAGGGATTCCTTTTCCGTGAAAATTCAGGAAAACGTACAGTACCTATTTATGCATGGATAAATACACAGGGATAGTATAACATGCGCACAATAGAGGGTTTCGGGTACAGGAAATGGCTAACAGGGGTCAGCCCTGGGAGAAGCGCAGGCACGGCAACGGCTCCGGAAAGCTGCCCTTTAGCGTGGAGGTTTCCCTCTGGAGGGGATGCTACGTTACAAAGTCAACAGCAAATGTAAACAGCCTGATTCTGACAAGAGCCATCATCTGCATTATCAGGATCCGGGCAAGGTTAACGCTCAGGACAGGGGAGCTCTGACCGAAAAAGCGTGCCGTCGCCTGAGAGACTTCATGTGCACAGCAAGGCAGCCGCGTGTCGCCTCCCCTCTGGAGCCCCACGCCCCTCTGCGTGGTTCAGGTACGTCAGCCATCTGGCCCTTCTTGCCCCCTCCTGTTTTGTGCGGATGCTGTGTGCCCGTGCATGTTAATACATTAGCACACCTATTCTATTGTTTTATAAACTCAAATTATCAAAACTTGTTAGGGGGAAGGGAAGAGAAGAAAATTCCCTTCGCCCCCTACAGAAGAGCATTCTTCTGAGCCACTTCTATGGTGTGCTTCAGAGAAGGAGCCCCACATCTACTTCTGCATGCAAACTGGCAACGTCAAATGACATGGAGCCTCCAGAAACTCCACCGTCTACTCATGAGAGGAGAGTGAAGATAATACTGACCTCGTGAACCCCACCCCCACACCGGGTGCCCTGAAAGAGCCTTGGAGACCCTGAGCCACTGAGGCAAAGATACTCTGAGAAATGGAAGATGGGAAGACCATCAACCCAGGTGGCTGCTGTTGGATTGAGAGGCACGCCCCCCCCCTGCGTCCCCGCTGCAGGGGGACATAGACCAGAACAAAAAGCTGTCAGAGACTCTGCAAAGAATGCAGTCAGGAGACTAAACAATATTTTAAAACATATAACCTCAAAGCCGTTAGGGTGGTTACTATTTTAAAAACAACCCAGAAAATAAGTAGTGTTGGTGAGGATGCAGTGAAATTGGAACCCTGAACATTGCTGGTGGGCATGAAAAAGGGTGTACCCAATATGGAAAACAATATGGCAGTTCCTCAAAAAACTAAAAATAAAATCACCACCAGATCCAGGATTCAATGTCTGAGCATACACCCACAAGAAGTGAAAATAGGGACTGAAAGATACTCATAGCAGCATTGTTCACAGCCCCTAAAGGGCAGAAGCAGCCCAAATGTCTGTAGACGGATAAGCGGATAAACAAAACGCGATCTAGTCAGACGCTGGGATGTTATTTAGCCTTCGAAAGGAATGGAAATCTGACAAACGCTGCAGCATAATGAACCTTGAGGACATTGTTTCACGAAGTAAGCCAGTTACAAAAGGATGAATACTGTATAATTCTACTTATATGAGATACCTAGAACAGTCAAATTCATCGAGTCAGAAAGTGGAATGGTGGTTGCCAGGGCAGGGAGTAGAGATTTGCTGTTTGAAGGGTACAGCTTCAGTTTTACAAGATGAAGAGGGTTCTGTAGATTGGCTGCACAAGGAGAATGTGCTTGACGCTTAAGTATACACCTAAGAATATGGTATAAGCATTTACACCTAAAAATAGGTATAATTTATGTTATGTACATTTTACCACAATAGAAAAATACACAAGAAGGGCTGAGCCTCTACTAACCAGTGATATGGTCTCCAAGTGACCAGCAACTTGTGAAGAGGGGTCTGGCTCACTGGGCCAGGGGGGCTGGTATGGCCACAGCTCCTGCCTTGCTCTTTATCACTGGTTTCTCAGTCTCAACAGCCTGAGTCTCCATCCATCCTGAGGCTCTTTCACTTCCCTCAGCCTTCTAACTCAAATTCCCACATTCTACCGCCCATTGTCATCACCTTCTAGATTCCCTGTTTCTAGGTCAGGAATGCTATGGCAGCACTCATTTTCTTGCTGGCCATGGCACAGTTCTGGGTTTCCTTTCCTCTTCATGTCTCCAGCCCGTGAAGGTGGGGCATGTTTATTAGTGGACCTTTAGAGTCCACTTTGAAGATATGTGTGACCAATTTAGATCTGTTTCCTAATCAACACGTCTCAACCCTCCCCCCCCAAGATGGTTTCTACCAGTACCACCTGGAGGGGATGACATTTTCCAAAGCAATAGCAAAATAGAAGTGCCGATCCTAGCATAAGTGGCACCCCCCTCTTTAGTTTGAAAGAAACACCACTGATAGCCAACACAGTAGGAGAGATGCTGTTAGCTAATTCTTGGGAAATGACCTCCTTGTAGTTAGAGGCTCTTTGGGACATGGTACACATGGGTAAGACAAGTGGAATATGGCAGATGACTCCTAATTTGTGAGAAATTGGCCTGCTGAGATTAGGGGTAGCTTCCAATAGAGCTTCTGGGTGAAAGGAGACTGCCCAAAAGGCAAATGATGTCACCTAGCCAACACTTAGATGTTATATACAAGTCAAAATTCCACTGAAATCCTTAGACTGTTTCTCATAATAAGGAATTTATTCCAAGCAGAAGAGCAGAGATATGAACAAAGATCTAAGTGCAAAGTACCCAATTAACCTTATAACTGAGATTACAGCTGGGACAGAAAGGGGGAAACCCTAAAAGTGCATGTAGAGAATATATCTAGGATATATTCTATCCTTGTAATGGGGCATTATACACCGATTCAACACTATGGAAGCGCAATTAAGGAAAATAGTTCCCCATATTGCTAAGAATCAGGTTTCAAAAGTATGTGATTAATATAACCTTGCTTCTTAAAGAAAAAGAGCAAGAAAAGGGAGAGATGGAGAAAGGAAATGAAAGGAGGTAGGGAGAGAAGGAAGGAGAGGAGGAGGGAAGCAGGAGGAAAGGAATGAGGGAGGAAGGAAGGGAAAGAGGGAAGGCAGAAAAGAAGGAGGAAAAGGAGGGAAGGGAGAGAGGGAGGGAAAGAAGGACAGAGGGAAGAAGGGAAGGAAGGAAGGGTGTATATGGATACATTGAATCAGGTGGCAAAGAGACTTTGCAGATGTGATGATATTAAAGATTCTGTCAGGGAAAGATGACCCCAGATGATCTGGGCAGGTCCCATGTCATGACAAGAATTCTGTCAAGAGGGAGGCAGGCCAGCAAATGCAATGGGATGAAGGGAGCAGAGTCAGAGAGAGATTACAAGATGCCAAACTGCTGGTTCTGCAGGTGCAGGCAGGGCCATGGGACAAGGACTGGCGGGGGCGAATTGTCCCTCAGTGCCTCCAGAAGGGAATGCAGCCCTGCTGACACCTTGCTTTAGCCCAGTGTGGTGGACAGCAGGCACACTTCCACTTTTGAGAACAGAAATAGAATAAACCATTGTTCTGAGCCCCACAGTGTGCGGTAGTTTGTTACCACAGCTTTAGGAAACTAGCCCCTGCCTGTGTCCAGCTGTGCATTCTTTATTGCCCTATAGCATAATTATCTGTTTTACTGTACTGACGACTGTTATCTTCCTTTTTGTTTTTGAGACAGAGTCTTGCTTTGTTGACCTCGGTAGAGTGTCATGGCATCAGAGCTCAGAGCAACCTCAGACTCTTGGGTTCAAGAGATCCTCATGCCGCTACCTCTCAAGTAGCTGGGAATACAGGCGCCTGCCACAATGCCCAGTTATTTTTTAGAGATGGGGTCTCACTTTAGCTCAGGCTGGCCTTGAACTCATGAGCTCAGGCAATCCACCCTCCAGGGCCTCCCAATGGGCTGGGATGACAGGCGTGAGCCACTGCTCTTGCTGTTATCTTTTAAAATGAAAAAACAACACGTGGATTTACCCCCACCTATGGTCTAGTAAAGTAACAGGAATGTGTCGGAGCCAGTAGCCCCCCGAAGAACCAGGTGGCTGATTTACCCACAAAATCTGGGCAGCAGGAAAGGTGACAGCTGAATACTTACATGATGGCAGGAGGCTGAGGAGCAGACATTCAGGGAGCCAAGCTCTTTGGAAGCACCAGGTGCTGGGGGGCCAGGTAGTAGTGACAGGCAAAGGGCCTCAGAGTCTGTATACGATGCCCCATTCCCCTCCATCACCCCACAAAGTTCCTAGGCCACAGGCTTCTCCCAGACAGAAGGCATGAAGGTTAATCTGAATAAAGGTTGACTCCAAAGGACTCGATCTGGGGCCATCAGGCTACATTAAGGGAGCTCTAGTGACAGCTGGGACAAGGAAACGTCTATGTAACCAACAGTCTCACTCCCACTTGGTCCCAAGTGTTTGGTGGTCATAAAAACAGAAGATTTTCAGGAAGAGAGTAAAAGTAGCCACCTCCTCCCTTTTTACAGCACTTGGAGTGTTTCTTGAATGAGAATGTTAAAAGCCAGTCACCTGTTCCTTTCACGCCTCTTTAATGCTCCCCATCAGCACATGGTGACAGAGCGCCCCAGGACCCAGGGCCCCAGGACAGGTTCCAGGGCACTGGGAGCTGAAGAGACAGGCAGTGTGCTAGGGAGCCATGCTGTGTCACTCAAGGGTCTTTTGTGAGATTAGAACTGATAGGTATCTGGCTCAGCGCCTGTGGCTCAACGGGCTAAGGCGCCAGCCATGTATACCTGAGCTGCGGGTTCGAATCCAGCCCGGGCCCGCCAAACAACAATGACGGCTGCAACCAAAAAATGGCCGGGTGCTATGGTGGGCACCTGTAGTCCCAGCTACTTGGGAGGCGGAGGCAGGAGACTTGCTTGAGCCCAGGGATTGGAGGTTGCTGTGAGCTGTGATGCTACAGCACTCTATCCAGGGTGACAGCTTGAGGCTCTGTCTCATTAAAAAAAAAAAAAGAACTGACAGGTATCATCTTCCTCAAGCAGAGAAGAGGACAGCCATCAGGAGCTGAGGAAGTTGGGGAAGTGGAGTGTTGAGTAGGCACACTCACAGGGCAGAGGCCCCCCTCTGCAATCGCTTTTTCCATCCTTTTACTTTGAACTTATATATAGAAGGTGCCAAAAAATGTATACACATTTTAAGGTAGGAAAAAACTATTCAATTTATAATACTCAAGTCACATTGACTTCTGCAATTACAAGAGGTGTTCAGTGTGACTTGTATTCATCTTTTGTTCTGGGCGTACATTGAGTGTTACAAATTTACCAGGCGGAAGACAGCAGTGCCATCATAGCTCAATGTAACCTCCAACTCCTGGCCTCAACGTTCTGAGTAGCTGGGACTATAGGCATGCCACCATGCCTAGTTTCTGTTTATGTAGAGATGACTTCTTGCTAAGTTGCCCAGGCTGGTCTCAAACTCCTGGCCTCAGGCAACCCTCTGCCTTAGTCTCTCAAAGTTCTGAGATCACAGGTGCACACTACCATACCCAGCCAAAGCAGTTCTGACAAGCCCATACACCCTCACAACCCATAGTCCTATCAACTTACAGAACACTAACATCACCCCAGAAAGTGCACCACATTACCTAACCCAGCCTTAGTCCTGTATGGGAAGGAAAATGACTATTCCAGGGAGAAATAGGATAGTGCCTATGGTAGACCTAACAGATTTTCCTTCCTTCAGAGGAAATCCTCGAGATGTTCCCACAGGCAGCTGGCATGCCCAAGGGTGGGACATCATAGGAAGGCAGGCTATATGATGGGAGTAACCAGGAGACCTATGGCCCAATGCTGGCTGTGTTGCTGTTAGGTGGGTGGCTCTTCCTAAGGAGTGTAAGATGCCACATGTGTACCTGGCTTGTGAAATACATCATCAGCAGTGAATATGCACATGTATGCATGTGCATGTGTGTATATGTGGGTGGTTTTACATCATTTCTCTATGCCAGAAGCTTTATTAGGATAAAAACATTATGCAAAATCAAACATAAAGGCCTTGGTCTTATGTGGAGACAGACACAGGCCTCTCCCCTTCATGTTAACAGATGGTAGCGCTTATATCAAACTCTCAAGAGGTGCATGTTGCCACCAGCAGAACTGTCTCTCTCAAGGTTTCCTGGCATTTGGATTGGTATTGAAGTTTTAAAAACAATCAGGATGGAGGCAATCCAAGCTCAAATATATGTGGGAAACCCTGAGTGGAAAGTTAAGTAGGATTCTTCACTGTAGACTGTTCTGAGTGCCATTCTGCGCTTGCATTCCACATAAGTCCTCTCTGGACTTGAACCTTGAAAAGCCAGAGTGTCTCAGAGGTCATAGTTCTGGCTGCTTTGAGCACACCCTTTCTTGTCTCTGGTGCAGAATAACAGGATGCAAAGTTCTGGAGAAGCCTGCTGTCCCACTAGGGTTTTCCCTGACACTCTCTCCCTGTCCCCTGGCTGTGACACTTCTCTGGACATCTGGATAGAAGAAGCTGGAGGGGAGAGATTGGGGTGGTAAAGGGGGCAGTAAAGGCAGAGGAAGCAATGCTGAGGGTGTGACCCAGATGGAGCTAAAGTGAGCCTCACGTTAGTGTTGGCTGCTTGAGCCCTCTAAGCAACGTCATCAGCGCTTTTTCTGCTGTGATTACACGTGCCTGGATATAGAAGGTGTCTGTGTACTGCACAGGACAGAAGCTGACCCCGAGGTGGCCATGCTGCACTCTCCGCTCTGTTTATGCCTGCACTTAATAATCACATGTGAATTACCTCCCCACTTTGTACCAGGAAGGCAAGCACAAATAAGCAGGACACCCACCCTTGAGGGCTTAAATAAGGTTTAGTGGGCAAGCCTCATAAGCTCAGCAAACTGGTACAGGCGCTGGGTTTAGAAATACAAGCCTGAGCCATGTCTGCAACACTGAGTCACATTATACAGGACCCTTTTGTACATGATGAAATGTTGGAACTCCTCCACTGCAAAGCTCTCAGGTTCCAGATTAAAAAGCTACATAGTTTAAAAGTACAAGAACTTCTGGTGAAGTCAAAGAACAATCGCTCTTAAAATTAAAAAAAAGAAAAAAAAACTTTTCATTTTGAAATTCTTTAAGACTTAACAAAAAATGTTATAAACAATAGAACTATCTCCACATATTCCTCACCCAGATTTTCCGAATGAAAACCACTCAAGGAACCGCAGTACAATGGTCTGAATCAGGAAACTAACAAGGATACAACACTATGACCTACAGATCGTCCTCAGATTTCACTGATGAACCAACCAGCATCCTCTTCCTGCTCAAGGCGTCCACCCAGGACCACCTGTCAGGCTTCCTTTGCCTCCTAACTTCAAACAGCCCTATCTTTTGTCACCTGACAGCTTTTAAGAGAAATGTTCGAGTTTGTTTTTCATGATGACTCCCTACACCATGGATCTGTCTGATGTATTTGTGGCAAGAACACCTCAGAGGGGAGGCTGTGCCCTTCTCGGAGCAGCATGCTGTTTACGATACCTCATTCCCTATGCAGGCAGTGCTGGACCCACCACAGGTGTCCTCGGGATCTGGCTGGGATGAGAGGCCTGGGTTTAGTGGGGTATGTTTGTGTGGCTCAAGACACAGCATATGCAAGAATAATTACGCAATGCACGTGTTCTCTTTCAGTGGGAAGTGTGGGACACAGAAACGCTAGGAATGCCTGTATGTGCAGTCCAACATCAGCATGCCTGATGCATCTTGTTATCAAGTCTGATGGGTCATGGCAAAGAACAGACAAAACCCTCACCCTCACTGATTCAGCACACCAGCTCAGCACACAAGTGCTTGGAGCAGAACCCTCACATGCTGCCCGCCCTAAGTCTCGGCGCTGGCACATGGACCACTCGATGATACTGTTGCACAACCCCACACTACAGCAGCCACTTAAAGCTGCATTTGAATTGCTCCTGTGTATGAATTTTTTGATGTTAAAACTCAAGACAGGGCATGGTGCCTATAGCTCAGAGGCTAGGGCGCCAGCCACATACACAGGAGCTGGCAGGTTCGAATCCAGCCCTGGCCTGCCAAATAATGACAACTACAACCAAAAAATAGCTGGGTGTTGTGGCGGGCGCCTGTAGTCCCAGCTACTGGGGAGGCTGAGGCAAGAGAATTGCTCAAGCCTAAGAGTTTGAGGTTGCTGTGAGCTGTGACGCCATTGACATTCTACCCAGCATGACAGCTTTAGACTCTGTCTCAAAACAACTAAAATGTATGTCTGTTTTCTAGATTCTGTCAAAATATTCACTTTTCAACCTAATTTTGAATTATTTTTATTAGAAAGTGTCTTCCCACACCTCCAAAGGCCTAGCCTTCAGAACTCACAAATCTGCTCCCTAATGGAACCATTTCTGATCCCACCAATCAAAAGAGAGCAACTGTCTCCCTCAGGCAGGTGGGAGATCTGTTCTGACTGAAGGGAGGCACTTCCTCCAAGTTCTGGGTAAATGATGAGAACCTACTCACGGCTTAGCGCTGCTCTCAACCAGGCCTGAGTCCTAAGCTTATCAACATACATCAACTCACAAGTGACAGAGGTGGCTTTGCTCTAGGCAGCTCGGCTCTGTGTCCTGCACACTTTGGTGCTACACCACATTAGCACACAGTGGCGCAGGTAACAGAAGCCACGAGTGACCCCAATCCTTCACACCGCCCTGCATCTACGCTGTGCTGGGTGACTTTATAGTTTCTTCTACTAAAGAGGGGGAAACCAGAATGCTGGATCTGGTCACGTCATCTGCTTTGCCAATGGAAGGCTGATAGGTGACAAAAGACCAAAGCCAAGACAAGCATCTCTGTGACCGTGACAGGGCTCATTCTCATGTGCACCTGCTGTGGACACACGTAGGCCAGAACGCTGGTCCCAGAAGGAAAGAGAGGGGCACACGGCACAGAGCCTAGCCCGGCCCAGCCACTGACAGACAAGTCCGTGGGCTGAGTACTTTATCATACTGATAGCTGCTGAGATTTTATAGCCATTTGTTCAGAGGCTCTGCTGGGGAATGCTAACTGATATGACCTGCGCACATGATGTTTTTCTGACCGCAAACTCACTGGCCTTACTTAGACTGGCACAAATAAGTTACACACAATCAATGCCACAGTTCACTCAAATGAGGGAAGATCAGAATCTGACATATGGTGAGGATATTGACTCTTTCTTAAAAAAGGTATGACACAGGTAAATCAAAGACATGCTCCATTCACTTGAAGAGACACAATTTATTTTGTTAAAATCAAGCAGGATGATGTGGTGATAGGTAAGTAGTATCAAGCACGCATCTGTTCACATTTGCCACGGTGGACTGATGGATGAGGGCAGCAGCCACAGGCCACACCCCACTCGCTGGGGCATTGTACAGCTGCGCCACAAAGGCGGGCACGGGACAGCCACTACCTACGGATGCTGAGAGCTGCCCATTAGCACCAGATTGTCCTCAGATGCAGCTATATACAGAGTTGTGTACACTGACTCTCTAGAATTTTTGGGTCCCTGCCAAAAGACACATAAGAGGCAAATGGGAAACAGACGAGACACCTGTCATTTTATGTGCTTTGCTAGGAGGGGACTAGAGCATTATATATTGCTATGTATAAGGGACAGTCCTAAAACACATCAGAAGACTGGGCACAAACACACAGATTTGATGGTTCACAGTTTACACAGGTATCATCAAAACGACCACAACACTGTACTTGAGGAGGGGGAATGACAGCCATAAGCTTTGTCAAACAAAATACTCTGCTATGACTTGGGCTGTCTCCCGAGTTAGAGAGACAGAGGCTGGTGGGCAGTCAGCTTCCCCCTTCAAGACAGCCCACATTAACAGCAAGTGACTGCCAGGTGGGGGAAGAGGAGGACGCTTCATTGGCAGAGAGGGATATTTTGGGTTAGCGCTAACTGAATTTCACAAGAATAAACACTGCTGAAAAGACATGGATCCTCTTGGCATCGGTAGGCTGCCAAAAAGGCGGGTTATTACCTATAAGACTGGAGCCCGCCAGGTGAGTACGGCTGTGGCGAAGCGCTTAACACCAGCAAGGCGCCTCTGGCTCAGCAAGACTGGATGCCAGTCCTTTAAGACACCCGTGTGTGTGCCTGTGTGTGTCTGCGCACTTTGGTAAGGCTGTGGGCACTGCTGACAAAGGGAGGTCTCCCCACGTGCTGAAAAACTTTCTATGGGAATGTGGGGAAATGAGGATTAAAATGAGCCTCTGATTGAACAGACGCCCTACTATCACCTCCATGTGAAGGCATTGGAGAGATTTGCTCACCACTGACCATGCATTTAATTACACAAACAGTTTTTGAATACACCAAATCCGTAATTATGAGATAAAAACAAGTCATGACCAAGCCATCAGCGGATGAACATCTCTTCCTGTGCTTATCTGCCATGCGTATTATCTTCTTTGGTGGAGTGTCTATTCCACTCTTTTGCCCGCTTTTTAACTGGGCTGTTGCTTTTCTTACTATTGCATTTTGAGAGTATTTTTGTACGTCCTGGATATAAATCCTTCGTCAGATACACGATTTGCAAATATCTTCTCCCAGTCTGTGACTTCTCAATTGGAAACTGATGGCAAGACAGTGCTTTTTTATTTTTAATGAGTAAAGATCTTTTTAGAATCTTGCCATTTCAACCAATAAAAAGAGCACACAGGCTCTTTCTCTAACCTGTGTGGCAGAAAAAGATCAACTTTAGGAGAGGTACAGTCCACAAGACCTCTGAAAAACTGGAGGAAGGGATCTTACAGTGCACGGAATGTGGCCCTCTTGGTAATAGACTAAAGGAGGCAAAAAGAGAAAAGTAGCCAATTACCATTCACGACAATGCTCACACTAAAGTGAGCTCTGGGGGAAGAAGCTTAAAACTACTGTTGGTCTTGGGAAACAGGTAACAAGCACGTTATCACTGAACATACTTTTAACTATATAATCTACTTCACAGGAAAACAACATTTAAACTGGGATGTGGAGAGAGAATTCTGGACTGAAGCTACTTGCTGGCTCTGTGAATGTGTGTTTTAAAGCATGCACATTATTATTTCTTGACATCATGGTCTTAATCATAGTATGAGGGAACCCAAGATGCAGGATGTCCATTTCACAGTTGGTTTGTAACCACTACAGAACTATTCACCTTTCCAAAATGTTAGTAAGTTATCCACACCATTTTTGCTGGGTCACAGAAGGTGATCACATGACAGACAACGAACGCTCACACTGTTAATAAGCAGGGACAACACGGCGGTCCATGCCCTGAGGGATTGCAGGAGAACACATGCCAGGGTGTCCCCTCTCTCATGCAGCTAACGATGCACTGGCCACTTCTCAGATGGCTGGTTGGGCATCTGAAGTTGGGAGGAGCAGCAGATTTGCCACGGAAAAGGACCACTTGCATGCACCACAACCAGCACAGGGAAATTCACCATTTGGCAGGGCCTAGTGCCAGGCGTAGTTATGCTTAGATGAAAACAGCTAACAGTGAGTCTCTCTGCTCAGAGTTCAAAGGGAAACTAAAAAAACTAAGAAATCATCCCAAACAGAGATAGAGTTATTGCTTTTCTACTAGCCCCTCTGCTTCAGGAGGACCCCCCTCTCTGGGATATAAATATAGGCTGGCATTTTTTCTACTTGCATCCTTGGGACGGTGCTCGGAGGCCCCATGTTTTGCCTCTGTTGGGGCCAGAGCTCTTATTTGCTTCTGTCGGGCTGAAGGCTGTCAAACAAGCACTTCAGCTGCTCCTCGCCGAGGTGGATTTTATCTTCCAGCTCCCGCTGCTCGATGATGAGAGCTGACTTCATCTTCACAAAGTGCTCATAGTCGGCCAGGCGGTCCTCACTGAGATAGCTGGCCAGGATGTCAAAGACTACACGCTCCCTGCGGTCCAGGTTCTCCTTGAGCTCCTTGGCATCCTCGTGCTGCTGGACGAGGACTCTCTGCTTCTCGAGCAAGGATTGCTGTTGAGAGAGAGACAAGCCCACTGAGCACTGCACGACAACAGGGGCTTTGGCCAAACCTTGAAGACGCCAGCACCTTTGGGGGCTGGTCCCATGGCTGCCCATCAAGTTGCCACTGATGCCACCAGAGACCAAATGGGATCTACATAGGGACATAGGTGGCAACAGCCTCATGGCTATGACAGGGTCCAGGCCTGTCCTCCTAAAACCTACCCACAGGCCCCTCTGGGATTCCTTCCATTGTCTGTACGTCCATCTCCTCCCACGTACCTGGATGCTAATAGAAACAGTGGCAAGCAGGAGTGTCACCAAGGGACTAAAATGAGACACTCAAAAGGGCCACAGACTCAGGGACACCTTCTTGGGTCAACACCTTCCCATGACAACACTGTGGGAAAAACGGGAAAGAACACTCTAAAGAAATTCCAGGGAAAGAGGCGGCTGTGGGTACATCCGCAGGATGTGCAAGGCAGGACTGCTGACGACGGTGGGCATCAGCTCCTTCGCTCCTCATAAAGATCCTGCTCTGGGGAACACAGGCACCCCTTCCACAAACACTACCCGCACAGTCACTCTTGCTGTTCAAAGAACACGTACCTAGCTTCCCTACACATTCCAGCTTTAATGCAAACTAGGAGAGAAAGAGAAGAATTAGGCTGGAGGATATAGGTGTGAATCCCTGACTGTCCTCCGAGCACCGGGACAGCCGCTCTGCAATGCTGCTCAGCAGTGGCCACAGCAGGACATCTGGGGATGCTGGGGCACTATGCCAAGTGCCGGACACACAGAGAGCCCAGCAGCTCAGCTGGTGCCACTGTTATGAAACAGGACTGCAGATGGAGCCTGGCCTTGGTGTGTTGCTTTTGTGCCGTGCCTATGACCACACTACCTTTGAGAGCATCCTGGCCGCTTGTGTGGAACCCCCTGATTTGCAGGTGTGCATGACATTGTCAAGAGGCAAGGCAAAGTAAAGCAGTCCAAAAAAAAGGAACATATTTTTTACCTGATTCTGGAAATGTGGGTCAGGTTGTCAAAGTCAGCCAGGTTCATGGGAACTTAGAATCGTCAGGCACAGAAGGCCCCACGTTTCCATCAACCTTGTGTCCACTTTTCTATCTGCAACCTGACCCTACAGGTTATCTGCTGAGATCGTTTAACTCATCAGCATGTCTCAGCAAACCTTAGCTTGGCTTCTGCCTCAGCTGCCGGACAACAGAAATTCTCGTCCAGGCTGCACTGGACACCCAGGCCACTGCATTGCACCTGGACAAGGCCATGGAGAGTGTTCTTCAGGTCAGAAGGTGAAGATGGGATGGCACCTGTGGCTCAATAGGTAGGGCGCCAGCCCCATATACTGAGGATGGTGGGTTCAAATCTTGCCCCAGCCGAACTGCAACAAAAAAATAGCTGGGCGCTGTGGCAGGCGCCTGTAGTCCCAGCTACGCGGGAGGCTGAGGCAAGAGAATCACCTAAGCCCAGGAGTTGGAGGTTGCTGTGAGCTGTGTGACGCCACAGCACTCTACCTAGGGCGATAAAGTAAGACTCTTGTCTCTATTTAAAAAAAAAAAAAGGTGAAGCTGTATCAACAGGGCACAGCCACAGGGAAGAGCAGCCCACTGAGGATGGCCCCAAACCACCCTCAGGCAGGGGAAGGGGAGGATGCTTTCTCGGCTCCCTGGAGAGAAGTTCAGATGTTTTATGGACAGTAAAGAGGATCACCTTGAAGGCCTACTATGTGCAAAGAAGGAAAGTAGATGTTTTGCTGATATGTGACCTGATTAGAGACAGAAAGGGGCTACAGGGAAGTAGGAGAGAAGTCTGGACTCCTAGATAAGGAAGTTAAAACGGGGCCCTGGAGCAAACAAGGAGTTTCAGGAATGTCCTGAAAGTGGAGTAATGGTCACAGTTACACACACAACAAAATGTCGCAAACATCACAAGATTAACAGGCACCACCATAGCACTGTCAGAAGAATAGCAGGTAGCAATTACTGCTAAAAAGAGGAGCAATATGGGCACATGTAGCAACTGAGGTAACCTGTGACCAGTGAGAAGTAGACAAGAGTAGGTAAGGACCTCAGGGGACCGATGAACAACTTTCTAAATAATTGTAGGAAGACCTACGAAAAGACACTTACACTGCTGTACTGGCCACCAGAGTGCCACCTCCTCTCACTCACAGGAGGACTCTTTTGCAATCTCTTTGGAAAAATCTATGCTTATTCATGCTTTACTTTACATAAACTGTCCTCTTTTTCTTTACTTTAAAGAGACAGCATTTTTTTTTTTTTTTTGCTGCACTGGAGTCCCAGCTGCTTTATTCCCACACCTCTGTACCTCACTTTTACTGTGACTCTGCTGAACTTGCTAGTTCTGCTCAATAAATCAGACCAGGTCTACCCAACAGCTCGAGTGGCTTAGAGACCCCTGACATGACCTAAGAGGTAAAGCTAACAGGGTAGATGTTATTTCCCTTACATGTAAACAAACTGAAAGGCTTACCCAGCAATGTCTCAGAAGTCATATACCTTACCGGCATGAGAGAGATCAGCCAAGTCCCCCATTTCATTCCCCACTCTTGTATACCCTCGTTACATCACAGCAACAACAACCAACAATAGCAATGTGGGTAAGCTCTGAGAGCCTTACATGTACAGTTAAAAAAAAAAAAAAGGCTATCTTTTAGATGCTATTAGTAATTGTCATCAGAAACATGTGAAGAGACATTTAAAAACAGCAAGAACTTTTCCAGAAGATCACAGCCCTGCAATCCCCTGCAGTGGCTCAGCTCGCTGTGCCTGATTAGCACCATCCCCCTCAACCAGAGGAAGGAGAGGCAGTAGAGTATTCCAACATTTGGACAACCTCTTCCACTCAGCAGCAGACAGGCCGTGTGGAAACTGTGCCAGGACCTGACTTCCAAGACAGCCCAGGGATAGCCTTGTCACAGGACTGCCCACCCGCTGTGTCCAGATCAGATGCATTTGCACATACCCGATCACCAGGAGAAGCGCTGTCGTCCAAATTATTGAGGGCATTTTCCACCCGGGCCAAGCGGCCTGACAGTGACAGCAGGAGGTTCACCACTTTGTCCAGGTCCCCGATGAACATACGGAACTTGTCAAACTCGCTGGGCTTGCAGACATCTTTCACGATGGCCTCTACCTCGGCCCCCAAGGCAGTGTTGGCCTGCACGTCCTCCAGCAGGCTCTCTCGGGCTTCCCGGAGCACTTGCAGCTTGCGGCCGATGCTCTCAATGAGCTCCTGCTGTGGGGCACAGGACAGCATGGGAACATGGACAAGCTGGGTGGTCTGCCCCCTACCCTCAGCCACATGTGTTCTAGGCAGGATTCAGCCTAACTGGGGGTAAGTTGCTTTTGCATCAAATAATAGGAAATTTACAGGACTTGGGGAAGGATGACTTCCGGCTAGAGTGTTCACATTTAAAAATAAGGAAAAAAAATGAGAATAGGTTTGTTTGTTTGTTTTTGAGACAGAGTCTCACGTTGTCACCTTTGGTAGAGTGCCATGGCGTCACAGCTCATAGCAACCTCAAACTCTTGTGATTCTCTTGCCTCCCAAGTTGCTGGGACTATAAGGCACCCACCACAATGCCCAGCTGTTTTAGAGAGGGGTTCTTCTCTTGCTCAGGCTGGTCTCCAGCTCCTGAGCTCAGGCAATCTACCCACCTCAGCTTCCCACAGTACTAGGATTACAGGCATGAGTCATCCCACTGGGACTCTATTCTCCTTTTGCTAACATCCTATTAGATAACTCCAGAATTGGGGTCAATGATGCCATGCAAACCTCTATCTTTGGAAGGATTCACAGGACAATGTGATGCCCTGTTCTTTGCTCTTTGAAAGTTGCCAATTTGAAGATTTACACAGAGAGAGATTATTGAGTCTTAAGTTTGGTAATGATTTTCATAATTAGAGAGTGTCCTATAAACAACAATTAAAAATTAAGCAAATAAACAGATCCCAATGAATGTGAAAGACAGTCTTTTATATAACCTACCCCAAGTTTAGCTCCACCAAAATACAAATAGATGACTATTTTTTTTTACTATGGCAAATACACATAAAATTTACCATCTTAACTGCTTTTGGCATAGTTCCGTAACACTAAGGGCATTCTCACTATGTGACCATCACCACCATCCATTTCTAGAACTTTCATCTTCCCCATTGACTTTGTGTAACCATCAAACACTAAGTCTCCACTCCTCCTGCCATCAGCCCTTTTAAAAGATTAGTTATTTTTTTTTTTGAGATAGGATCTCACTCTGTTGCTCAGGCTAGAGGGCAGTAACAACATCATAGCTCAGTACAGTCTCAAATTCCTGGGCTTGTGTGATCCTCCTGCCTGCCTGGCTAAGTTTTTAATGTTTTACGGAGTTGGGGGTCCCACCATGTTGCCCAGGCTGGTGTTTAAGTCCTGGCCTCAAGCTATCCTCCCACCTCAGCCTCCCAAAATTCTGGAATGACAGGCATGAGACACCAAAGCTGACCAAAAAGATGAATTTTTAAAAAGCAAAACTAAGGTGGCACCTGTGGCTCAGTGAGTGGGGCACCGGCCCCTTATACTGAGGGTGGCAGGTTCAAACCGGGCCCGTCGAAATGCAACAAAAAAATAGCCGGGCGTTGTGGCAGGCACCTGTAGTCCCAAGTACTCGGGAGGCTGAGGCAAGAGGATCGCCTAAGCCCAGGAATTGGAGGTTGCTGTGAGCTGTGTGATGCCACGGCACTCTATAGAGAGCGATAAAGTGAGACTCTGTCTCTACAAAAAAAAAAAAAAAAAAGCAAAAATAAATGTAAAAAGCATGAACTGTTTAAATCCTCTACTATTACCGTTACCCAGAGAAAGCACCTATCCTGCTGACTATCAGGTCA
The DNA here is from genome assembly GCA_963573935.1 of Arctocebus calabarensis. NCBI lineage: Eukaryota > Metazoa > Chordata > Mammalia > Primates > Lorisidae > Arctocebus > Arctocebus calabarensis. Next base: position 67,949 of record CAUYON010130812.1, on the reverse strand, counting down.
GCCCAAAGCAGCACAAACCTGCTGCACAGCGCGGGCAGGGCAAGGTGCACAGGGCGGGCAAGGCACGCTGCTACCCAGGGAAGCAAGGCACGCTGCTACACTGGACTCACTAGGCACGCAAGGCAGGCCAATACGCCTGGCACAACCCCATACAAGGCCCGCGACTAGGCTGCTATGCTACGGACGCAGCTACGCTAAGCACACTACTTAGGCGCTGCTTAGGCACGCAGCTGTAGGAGGCACGGTTTCCAAGGCACGCAGGTACGCTAGGCACACTGTGCCGCTGGGCATGCGTGCTTAGTCACGCAGGTAAGGTAGGCATGTGCTGCTTAGGCACGCGCGGCTTAGGCACTCGGACCCAGTAGGCACACAGTCACGCTAGGCATGCCCAGGTTTACGCACAGTTACCATAGGCACGGCTGGCTTAGGCATGCAGCTACGGTGGGCACATGGCGCTTAGTAGGCACGTGGTACTTAGCCACGCAGGTATGGTAGGCACGCGGTTACAGTTACGCTAGGCACGCCCAGCTTGGCACGTGGTGTTTCGTCACGCAGGTAACGTTAGGCACGCCCAGATGCTAGGCACTCACGGTTATGCGCCCCACGCTTGGCACGTAGTTTCGGTTACGCTAGGCACGCCCAGGTCGGCACGTGGTGTTTAGTCACGCAGGTAACGGTAGGCACGCCCCCACGCTACGCACGTGCTTACGGTTATGCTCCCCACGCTTGGCACGTGGTTTCGGTTACGCTAGGCACGCCCAGGTTGGCACGTGGTGTTTAGTCACGCAGGTACAGTAGGCTCGCGCCACTTAGTCATACGGTTACTCTAGGCACGTGGTTATGCTAGGCACGCAGCTGCGGTTGGCTCGCGCTGCTTAGACCCGCAGCCCCGCTCAGCACGCGCTGCCGAGGCAGGCACTTACTGTTGGCACATGGTGTTTAGCCATGCAGGTGCGCTAGGCAGGGCGTTGCTTAGGCATGCTGCTAAGGAAGGCATGTGGAGCTTAGGCACGCAGGGACGCTAGGCTCAGCTACGTGGGCACGTGCTATTTAGTCACCCAGGTAGGCTCGGCAGGCTCCCCGAGGCTTAGGCAGACCGTTACGCTAGGCAGGCAGCTGCAGCTGCATCACTGTTACGCTAGACACAGCAGCAGCGGTTGGTTCGCGGTGCTTAGCCACACGCCGCTTAGCCAAGCAGGTATGATAGGCACGCGGTTACAGTTACGCTAGGCACGCCCAGTTTGGCACGTGGTGTTTAGTCACGCAGGTAACGGTAGGCACGCCCCGACGCTAGGCACGCGCTTACGGTTATGCTAGGCCTACCCAGGTTGGCACGTGGTGTTTAGTCACGCAGGTACGGTAGGCACGGCCCACGCTTGGCACGTGCTTTCAGTTACGCTAGGCACGCCCAGGTCGGCACGTGGTGTTTAGTCACGCAGGTAACGGTAGGCACGCCCAGACTCTACGCACGTGCTTACGGTTATGCGCCCCACGCTTGGCACGTGGTTTCGGTTACGCTAGGCCCGCCCAGGTTGGCACGTGGTGTTTAGTCACGCAGGTACGGTAGGCACGGCCCACGCTTGGCACGTGGTTTCAGTTACGCTAGGCACGCCCAGGTCGGCACGTGGTTTCGGTTACGCTAGGCCCGCCCAGGTTGGCACGTGGTGTTTAGTCACGCAGGTACAGTAGGCCCGCGGTTATGCTAGGCACGCAGCTGCGGTTGGCTCGCCCTGCTTAGGCATGCAGCATGGTAGGCACACAGGGACACTAGGCTCGCCACCACAGTGGGCACACCCTGCTTAGGTAGGCGCAGCTCAGTTACGCTAGGCATGCAGTGTTTAGTCACGCAGGTAGGGTAGGCACGTGCCCCTTAGACACGGTAGGCAAGCTGCTTAGGCGCAGCTTCGGTAGGCACAGCACTTAGGCACGCAGGTACGCTAGGCACGGCGCTTAGAAATGTAGGTACGCTAGGCACGCCGCTTAGGCACGCGGGTACGCTAGGCACGCCGCTTAGGCAGGCGGGTACGCTAGGCACGCGCTGCTTAGACACGCGCTGCTGAGGCACACCACTGCACTAGGCACACCCTGGTTAGGCACGCAGCCCCGCTAGGCATGTGCTGCTAGGTGCGTGGTGATTAGGCATGCTCTGCTACTACTAGGCATCCTCCGCTAGCTAAAAACACTTTCTGACCATCTCCTGCCCTCCTCTCACCTGCCCCAGGTAGGACTCTGATCTTTCCTTTTCTGATTTTTAGTAAAAAGACTTATTTCAGAAAGGGTCCTGCCCTATCTCTAGGAGAAAGGGTGCTGCACAGAGAGGCCAAGAAGAATCTAAACAGACAGGTCTTGCTAGGTTTGCATGCTCGGCCTAACTGCATTAGATCTCACCCTTCTCTTCAATCATATTCCTACCCGCGGTCAATAACCCCTGCCCCAGGAGTCTCCATAAAGGGCCCAAGATGTAGGGGCTCGGGGAGCTTCCAGAGAGCTGAAGGTATTGATATAGGACAGGTAGTGCCTCAGCCAGCCCCGGCAGTGCTGCCGCAGCGGGCAGTGGAACCAGGAGGCTGGAGGATGGGATGGGGGACTGTAGGAGGCGCCAGTAATCAAAGGGACCAAACAACTGCTGGGGAGACACCAGCACCTTAGGTCTCAGACCTTCTTGCACTTCTGGCTGAAGGGGGAACCCTGCCTTTTTTTAGGTCTGGTCAATTTCACGTAAGTTTCCTAGGCCTCAATTCCGTGAATGGACTGTGTCCATTCGTTAACACATTCATTTACGTTGCCCCAGCGAAGGAACTGTATTCATTCATTGATACTCTCTTTCACCTTGCCCCAGTGGAAAGGAGAGGAGGCCTGATCCCAGCAGCACTAGGCGTGCTGAGGTATGTATGCTGTTAAGCTGCTCTGCCCACTACCCAGCAAGCCCACCTGCTATCTCCTGTGGCATGTGGCCATCCAGGAAGCTCAGGCAGGAGCTTATGGGAGTGAACATCAGGCGCACAACTGCTTCTCACCACTACGTAGGTTCGGGTGGGCTGAGACTGGTGGGGGAGGGGGTGTTTGGAATTGAAACCTGGGCCATTTCCCCTTTGGGGAGAAACAAGAACTTTTCTCCCTTTGCACTTACTTCTTGTTTCTAGGGGAAAAAATATAACCCTTAGAGATTCCAAACTGTGCTTCTCCTAAAGAAACCTCACAACTCAACCTGGGTAGTATCTTTTCTGAGCAGAGTCTGCCAGAGCTACCCTCCTAGAGTGTGGCTGCTGGAAAGACGGGAGAAGGGTGTGGTGGTAGCCTGTTGGTCACATGAAACAGAGTCCCCACCCCGTCACGGAGAACCGTGATTTATAGGATCTGCAGCTTAGGGTGCATCTGCCCAAGTCATGCTCCTTGGACTGGAGGTGTAAGCCTGCCTCTAGCCCAGTGACTCACTCAATCCCAGAGCCATCACTGCCAGCAAGGTGGCATCCCCGGACCTTGAGTCCCCTGCAGCAGATGCACAGAGTGCCACATGAATGAAGGAGGCAGAACCAAGCCATGCTGCTTCTGAAATTCATAATTCAGGAAAACAAAGTGACATGTGTACAGCGTGCAGTTCTCTGTACCTAGGCTATAGTCTAAATTAAAATTGTCCAAATAGTACAGTTTTTCCAGTTTTATGAGGGAAAAAACTGAACATGTTTTGCATTTCTTTTTGTTTTTTTAAAGGAACAAGCAACCAGAATTAAGTAAATGGGACCCTGAGCTAGATAGAGGGTCTCTAAAAGCCCCAAGACCTAAATTCTTACTTTTCACTTCCCTTTATAATCTCTTGAACCAAAAAGTTTACTAAATTGAAAATAGTATTTATGTATGTCACAATATTTCCTCCAAAATAAGTCTATCATAATTAAAGATATGGGTTTGTTTTTTTTTTTTTGAGACAGAGCCTCAAGCTGTCACCCTAGAGAGAGCTGTGGCATCACAGCTCACAGCAACCTCCAATCCCTGGGCTCAAGCGAATCTCCTGCCTCTGCCTCCCAAGTAGCTGGGACCACAGGTGCCCGCCACAACGCCCGGCCATTTTTTGGTTGCAGCTGTCATTGTTGTTTGGCGGGCTGGATTCGAACCCGTCAGCTCAGGTGTATGTGGCTGGCGCCTTAGCCCGTTGAGCCACAGGCGCCGAGCTGTGGTTTTGTTTTTTTTAACAACCCTAACAATATAAAGAAACTTTCAACATAATCATTTGTAAAGGTCTTGTCAAAATGAAGAAAGGAAAGAGAGAGAAAGAGGCTGAGGACGGAGGATCATTTGATGCTAGGAGTTCAAGGCTGCAGTGAGCTATGATGACACGATGGCACTCTGGCCTGGGTGACAGAGCAAGACTCTGTCTCCAAAATAAATAAACTAAAAGTCAGTATTTTTAAACAAAGTTCTTTTTAAAATGCTAGGTCCAAGGCCGGGTGTGGTGGCTCATGCTTGTGATCCTAGCACTCTCCTTAGGGATGGAGGGTGGACTGTTTGAGCTCAGGAATTCGAGATCAGCCTGAGCAAAAGCAAGACCCCATCTCTATAAACAGCCAGTGTTGTGGCAGGGGCCTAGAGTCCCAGCTACTAGGGAGGCTGAGGCAAGAGGATCAATAGTTTGAAGTTGCTGTGAGCTATGATGCCACGGCATTCTACTCAGGGAGACAAAGTGATACTCTATCTCACACATACAAACATACAAAGCTAGATCTAAAACAAACATAGAATGCTGGTTCCCTCTTTTCCTTTTCCCAGTGCTCATTATTTGAGGCAAAGACAAGGCCCTAAGATAAACACCACATGGCATTCTCTGACCCTGACTTTTTTTGCAAACATCTGAATTCTTTATGCTAAGACCTTTTTGTATAAGGCAGTCAGTCACCCAGATATTACAGGTCTAGACTGCTGATGCACCATGAAGATTTAAAGCTAAAAGAGAAGTAACCATGTCAGCACTGATAGGAACAGCTCTGTCCCACTGTGACCATCATGGCTACCCATAAACTGTGCCTGACTCTTGTTCTAACTTCATCTCAGCTCCCTCCCTCTCCACACAGCCCCAGCACCAGCTTCTGCTGCTTGTTGCACTCCCAGCCCAGGACCTCCACACCTGCTGGCCTCCATCAAGGCACACCTTTCATGGACCTGCCCTCATACCACTCCAGTCTCTACTTAGTCATCTCCTCCTGAGAGCCTCTCCACAATCACAGACCTTTGTCTCTCTATATCCGTTCACCCTGTTTTAATGTTCTTACTGCCCAATGTATTACATCAATGGTGGTAAATGTTTTCTGTCGGGGGTCAAACAGTAAATATTTAAACTTTGCAGACTACACAATCACTGTGGCAACTACTAAACTCTGCAGCCTTAGTGCAAAAGCCAGCACAGACTGTCAGTAAATGAATGGATGTTCCTGTGTTTCAATAAAACTTTATTTACAAATGCAGGTAGTGGGCTGGGCTTGGCCCATAGGCTGCAGTTTCCTGACCCTGTGCTATGTGTATGTCCATTTTTGAGGCAGCTGCTCACCTCTTCTGCAAGAACATAGGGAGGCTCCCTCAGGATTCTGTTGTCTACTACAAGACCCTTAAGTGCTTGGGAGAGTTGAAGCAGCTGAATGAATAATGCTGTTTGTTTGACAAAGTACCTTCAGATCCACTACTGGATTTATGACCATCTGGTAATAAAGGTTTGAACTTGACATTCCAAGAGGATAGGTGACTTACTGAAGGTCACACAATTAAGTCTCCTAAATTTTAGTTGGGGTAGAGGGGAAATATAAACCTCAAAATGAAAGAGAACAGGGCCTGTTTAAACTAGTTTGATGCTAGATCTTAGTAGTAGAGAAAGACAGCAAGGAAATGCTGTGGGGAGGCCCAAGATTGGAACAGAAAATCAACCCCATGGGGCTTAGTGATACTGCCCTAAATTTCACTGTCCTACATGAAAGCTGAATACAAATGTCCTCAGACTTGAGGTTCAGCGTCTGTGCTGGGGTAGAACTAGGTGGTCCCAGCACCGCACACCCTCCTACCTTCTTCACAGAGAGGTCGTGGTCCACGTCACTCCCTGAGTCCTCCTCAGACTCCTGCTGACCCTGCAGGTCCTTCATCTTGATCAGCAGCTCTGCCTTGGGGGCTGATGTGCTGTAGTAGGCAGAATTGGTGGCCAGGGAAATGGCCACAGGCACACGTGGCTCCTCTTTCCTGGGTAAAGACAGTGGCACTTCAGTTAGCTGCAGATCAACCCTCAGCCCTGAACCCTGGGTGGCGAGAAGTCATGGTAGGTACTAAAGGAAAGACACCAGCCGGAGGAAAACAAGAGAGTGGATGCTCATTTTAAAACTCTGGGGGAGGGGAAAAAGGCCTCACCAAATGGATGCTTATTAAGTCTATAGTATGTAGTTTTTGTAAGAAACTTGAGTAAGAGGAAATGTCTAAAAATTCCCACGTGGAGCCTGGGGCGATGGGGACACAGCTGTGACTGTCTATGGACTCGGCCGCCTTGTGCCTTTCCATCAGCAGCCCATGAGCTCCTCTTGCCTGGGTCCTATCTGTCCCATTTCTCCCTCCCCGCTGCAACTCTGAGCCCACCACCCTACTGCCCTGGAAAAATGTTTGTGCAACAGAGCACGCACAAACAGCACGAAAGATATCACCACACACGCCTCTGGGTCACACGACTGAAGGCGGAGCTGCTCACAAGAATAAATAACGCCAAATCTTTTTTGTAGCTGTAAATAAACTACACACCAATTTTGAGAAAACTGACCCATGAAGGAACACACATCCTCAACCCACGGCTTCGCTCCTCGGGGAGAGGGATTTCATGTCGGGCTATGGACACTGGAGACTGGGTGACGCTGTGGTGGGGCTGTTCCCTCCCCTGTGGGTGTGGAGCAGCCTCCCTGGGCCTCACCCAGTAGGTGAGGAGCACCCTCCCGGGGGTGACACTGCTAACTGTCCCGGGGCAGTCAATACCCCTGAGAGAACCAAGCAGACCCGTGGGCATGGTCAGAAATCACACTGGCCTCTGGCCAAGAAAGCTCTGTGGGCTGCAGCGTGCATTTCTATGCTTTTGCTGCCCCCCTTCCCACCCAGTCATCCTCCCCAGGGAAAGGGCTGTCAGCCCTCAGCTGCTCTTTCAAGAGGCTCAAAAAACAAAGTCAATCAGTGCCAACCCCCAAGGATTCCTTATGAAAATCGGCTCCCAAAGCAATCATGAAAACAGACAGAGATATGTGCCTGGCCCCTGCAAAGGAGTCACACACAGGTGGCCCCTGCTCACCGCTCCTCTGTGGTTCCAGGGGATGGGACTTTGGGGAGCAGCTTCCTGCGCTGCTGAGCTTCTTCCAGGAGGTGCTCGTCTTTGGGGAATATGCCTTCCATCAAGTCCATGGTGGTCTTTATTTTCACACTGGGGTCCAGAATGTCAGCCAGGGACTTATCCTTCCCCACAATCTCCCGGGCCAGCTCCTCCGACTTGAGGTCTTCCACAGTCTTCTCTTTGGCCTTCACGTAGCTGAGCCCTGGAGGGGAGGGGCAGTCGTCTTTCTCCGGGGGCGCCCAGGCGCTGGGGGGCTCGGGGTCAGCGCCCTGCCTTGTGTACACGCAGAAGCGGGAGTAGCACTGCTCCGATGTGCTCAGCGTCTTGATCTGGTCTTTCTGCAGCCCGCTGGACAAGGCGGGCAGCTCGGCAGGGCACGCCAGGCTCTGGCGGCTCTCCCTCTCCGGCTGGCTCTCGGAATGCACGATCCTGATGGGCACCATCTTCACCGTGGTGTTACTGTCCATCACCCGCTCGATTCTGGAGGAAGGAGAAGAGCCATGTGCCACATCACAAAGCACATCCAGGGACAGACTCCGACTGACCAGACTCAGACCTGCAGGTTGCCACCCTCCCCGTGTGGATGGGAGACTCTTGTCAGCTCCCCCAGGCAGAAGGGTCCTCACAGACGCACGTCCCAGATATGGTAGAAAGGACTGAGAGCTTCTCTCTGACCCCTAACTTTGTCTCCCGACCTCAGCATCTGACTCCTTTCATTCCCAACTGTCAGCCACACACCTATAGGGTCTCCCTGGGGCTCACAGTGGGACATGAGGATTGTTTAATGTTCATTTGTGGTTTTTCTAATAATATTGCAAACAAAACCAGCCCCACTCAGTTACCTTTTCCTTTGTTGGGGGAATTTGCAGAGAATGGGCAGTCTTCACAGCACTACTGTTACTACTTTAGCCTGGGAGTCCCCACTGTTCTCAGAGCCAGAACAGAAATCCTCCTGGCCCAGCCCTGCTGAAGTCCATGCTGTGTGCCCTTAGCCCACCCTCAACAGGAGCCACCTTTGTGCAGGCCATGGTACTAGTGAGATGAGGACCTGGTGTTAGACAGGAAGCTGGTGCCTTCTGAGTTACCCTTAGTGACCCCCAAAGGGCACACATTTCCTTTTATGTACAGTTTCTGGGTGAAAGGAGCTGGGAGGCACCTATAGCACCCCTGGAGGGGACGACAGGAAGGGGCAGTCAGCAAGCCCAGCTGCCACACCATATGGGACCACCAAGGTCATTTTGGAGAAAGAAAGTCACCTGCTGACACCAGGAGGGAAGGATAAAAAGAAAACAAGTCAAACTCCCAGGACCCAAACTCACAATGTTTCTAATTCAGTGAACTCCAGATCACTTCTACAGTGATATACCAACAGACTCAATTTTTCAGAACACAAAAGAAGCTGCCATGCTCTAAATTAAACGCTGGTGTGCTCCCTTTCACTGGTGACTGGGAACACAAGAGGATTCCTTCCCTACTTATAAGGGTATGGTGCACATGCTATAATGGAATACTTTGTATTTTCCTGCTTCCCGCCCATAGAAACCATGATGAACTGGTATGTTTTATGCAGGTGCTCAAACACGGTTGTCACAATCACTTCTTCGTGGGAAAACTGTAAAGAGCCTAACTGTGGAAAATGCCATTTAGATATGTTGAAGTTAAGAAGGAAACCCCTGCTGCCTTATCCAAGGAACAACACTAAAAAAGCGCTTTGATTCACTTCACTGCACACCTAGAAATTCTTTCTGATCACCTACTGCGGACATTCAAGTCACCCCTTCACAGACGAGATGAGAGTGTCACCAGCACAAATAAAATCACTTTGTGGTCCCAGATGATAGCTGACCTGCAGCCTGGGAACACTTAATGATGCAGATGGTCAGAGATCCCTCATTAGCATCTTCAGGAAGCACTTCATCACGTGTTGGAATCACTCATAAAAGACAAGTGAGAAAACTAAGATACTAACTGCAAAGAAGGAAAAATGAGAACTATTACCCACCTCCTACAGCACCCACACAAGGCCTGGTCTCTCACAGGGCCCTCCATCTCCATATTAGTTCCTGTCACCACACCCAGAGGGGCCCACCTGCTTGCAAAACTGTCACAGGTTTTGCCCAACACACAGACCACTTTGTTGTTTTTCCTTTTGCTCTGAGCTAAATGTTTATGTCCCCTTAAGAATAATACACTGAGGGGTTGCGCCTGTGGCTCAGTGAGTAGGGTGGTGGGTTCAAACATGACCCCAGCCAAACTGCAACATAAAAATAGCCGGGTGTTGTGGCAGGCACCTGTAGTCCCAGCTAGAGGTTGCTGTGAGCTGTGACACCATGGCACTCTACCATGGGCGATAAAGTGAGACTCTGTCTCTAGAATAAAAAGAACAGAATAATACACTGAAACCTCCCCACTAAGATGATGGTGTGGGGGGGGGGAGGTTGGGAGGTGTTGAGGTCCTGAGGGCGGAGCCTCATGGATGGGTTCAGTGGCCTTATGAAACGGACTCCAGAGACTTCCCTCGCCCCTTCCACCATGTGAGGACACAGTGAGAAAGTGCCATCTCTGAACCAGGAGTGAGTCCTCACCTAACACAGCCATGCCAGGATCTTGGACTCCCAGACTCCAGAACTGTGAGAAATACCTGTCTGCTATTTATGAGTTGCCCAGTCTATAGGATTTTCTTTCAACAGCTTAGACAGAATAAAAAACTTTCTTTTGGAACCTGATGATGTTACCAATTATAAGTCTATCTGAGTAATATTTTATCTACATTTTAAGTAATACAAAGCACAGTTTTGAATCACAAATAAATCTGTGCTTGAGTGTTGAAGATACAGTATCAGTAATGCCCTTTCTCTGCTGAGTTATTTTGAAGCTTACCAAAAAAAAAAAAAAAAAATGATTCGAGGCTCTAGAGCAGTGAGGTCCAATGGAGCTTTCTGTGGTGATAGAACTATTACTGTGCCATCCAGTAGCCATACCTGGTATACCAGAGGAAGTGAAGTTTTCTGATGTGATTTTCATTAACTTATACTGGATAACCAGAGGATCCTCAGCCTTGGTGCCGGTGACATATGAGTCTGAAAACCTCCACTGTGGGGTTGTCCTGTGCACTGAAGGATATTTAGCAGTGTCCCTGCAGTTTACTCACTATTTGCTCGGAGCACCCCTCCCCGTCAGGACAGCAAAACTGTCTCTAGATATTGCCAATGTCCCACCCAGGCTGAGAACAATTGCTCTAGAGAATGAAATGAAAGCTCTCTTCTTATTCTGCTTTTCACTTCTTCAAAGGTGCTCTAGTAGGTGGGGGGGTTTTGTGTGAAGAAAGCTAAACAGGGGACAGCACCCGTAGCTCAATGCGTAGGGCACAGGCCACATACACCAAGGCTGGCGGGTTTGAACCTGACCCAGGCCAGCTAAAACAACAATGACAACAACAACAACAAAATAGCCAGGCGTTGTGGTGGGCACCTGTAGTTCCAGCTACTTGGAAGGCTGAGGCAAGAGAATTGCTTAAGCTCAAGAGTTGGAATTTGCTGTGAGCTATGATGCCACAGCATTCTACCGAGGGTGACAGATTGAAACTCTGTCTCAAGAAAAAAAAAAGAAAAGAAAGCGAAACAGTTAGTGCTTTCAGTAATCAGTCCCTGCCTGAAGACATTCATCAGTGTCTCAATGGACAGGACAAATTTATGTCTAAGTTCTGACAATAGCACCAAGAAGGGGGACTGAATTTTCTTCTGCTTTAGTGAAAGGTATACACCAGATTAGCTTTTTTGTTTTCGAGATTGGGTCTTGCTATGTTGCCCAGGCTGGTGTTGAACTCCTGGCTTTAAGTAATCCTCTTGCTTTGCCCCTGAAAATGCTGGGATTACAGGTATGGGCCACTGTATCCCGCCTAGCTTAGCTTTTTAACATTAAAAAAAAAAAAAAAGAAAGAAAAGAAAAAACAAGCATGAAAATAAGGGACATCATGAAATACACCCATTTTTCATAAAGGTCTCATGCTTAGGTTAAACTTGAACCAGATCACAAACACTAAATGCCAATACCAAAGTACACCCCTGGTCTGGCATGTGTGTTGGCAGGTGTAAAGGGGTGGGGCCTGGGTGAAAGGGGAGCACCCACTTCACATCCGCCTGAATCCCTGCAGGAGAGGACAGCCCCCCAACAGCTATAGCCCCAACCCTCACTGGGGCTGCCCTGTCCTCTACACCATCACACTTTCCAGGACCGCTTCCAATGTAGTGTCCTGAGCTGAAGGAGGGCGCCTGTAACCTGGAAAACACCCTGAAACCCACCTCCCACGCTCAGGAAAGGGGAGGCGCGCAGGTGGCCACTGCCACAGGCCATACCTTGTTGATTCCTCATCCTGCATGAGCAGGGGGGGTTTGTCTGTCAGCTTCTGGGGGGCAAACTGAGGCGAGGGGGAGCGTGAGGTCTCCATGGCTGTGTGCTGGGCCGGGTCTGCGGGGGGCGGCAGGGCTTGCAGCTTAGGGCCGGAGGCAGCCTGGCTCACATGCTGACAGGCGGCAGCCTCCGGGGCGTCCTGGGGCTGGGCGCTGGACCCCGAGGGGGGGCCGTAGGGTAAGGGCAGGCGGGCCGCACACGTGTCCTTTGGGGGCGCAGGGAGGGCCGCTCTGGGGGCCGCCAGGTGCGCGCGGGCAGGTGCGCCCTCCGAGCCGCGGCACTTCCTGGGCGCACGTGGGGCTGCGCTCACTGGCCGTGAATCCTGTCCCCAAACGTGCGGCCCGGAGTCTGCAGGGGGGCCCTCCCCCGGGTATCTGTAGTCACGAGGTAGCGTCCCCGCTCGGCTGCGGCCCTCACGGGATGATGCTGGGGCCTCCTGGGCGTCAGGGACCTCTGCGGACGTGGTCGACTTCCACAGGCTGTGATTCAGAGGGCGCCGTCCTGTTGCTGGACTGCCTTCCTGACACTGGGCATCTGCTGGTCTAGAAGAAGAACGCATAAAGCTTAGCCAGAGATCCCAGTTAACCGCGCTCCACAAGCGACTGCACCCGGATCTTCTGATCCCCTCTTGAAGGAGCTAAATGCACACATACGTTTCCCCATGGCAGCTGCTAACGCAGGTGTCCAGTCCCCATACATGTTCCACAACTTGAAGCTGTAACACTAACCGGCACCTTGTGCAACAGAACGCCAGACATTCACAACACGCACCAATTGGATACAGGCGCAAACACGTCACACACAAACTGCACTTTTTTGACACCTCCCCCCACCCTCGTTTTAGTAAACAGTATGAATGTGAAAATTTTCACACGTGGTTATATCCAGAAATATTTACTTCAAGTCAAATATTTTTGTGTGGATTATAGGAAATTGCCATATACGAAATGGTAATCAAGATGAGTGCAAATTCCTTTTTCAATAAAACCTTGAAAATAAGAAGTGTATTATGAAAAATAAGGGAACAAAAAAGCTATTCTTTTGGAAGCAGCTGTGTGCACTACTCCAAGCACAGAGAGGGCTGGACGCTCCCACTCCAAAGCCAGGACCTGACGTCCTCAAGATCTGGGGGAAGACAGAGAGCTCAAGTCCACCCTGCTAGGGCCCCGAAGGAGACCACATTGTTCTCTGTGTAGAGGTGGTGGCCGAGGACAGGATTGAAAAATGAACTGTAACAAAACAGCTCAACCTAACAGCTTCAGACAATGGCCACTGAACTTGAGCAAGCTGGATTTCTTACGTGTATTAGGCAGGCACTAACAGAAACTTAGTTTGAACTTGTATCAAAATAACTTCAACACAACTACAAAGGTCTCAAGAATAATATCAAATCAAGCAGCTGCAGGATTGCAAAACACAGAAGACATGAAGATGCTGTCAAATTGACAGTGCAGGCTCAACACCTGTGGCTCAGTGCGTAGGGTGACTGCCACATACACTGAGGCTGGCAGGTTCGAGCCTGGCTTAGGCCTTCTAGACAACAATGACAACTGCAACCAAAAAATAGACAGGTGTTGTGGCAGGCGCCTATTATCCCAGCTACCTGGGAGGCTAAGGCAAGAGAATTACTTAAGCCCAAGAGTTTGGGGTTGCTGTGGGCTGTGATATCACAGCACTCTACCGAGGGCGACACAGTGAAACTCTGTCTCAAAATACAGACACACACAAACAAACACACAAATTGATGGTGCATTGTGAGAGGTCCTTTCATGGGTCAGAGTCTGCCAACGTGTCATTTAAATACTCAGTATTTCATTTTATTTCAAAGAGTTTAGGTGCATTTGAACTTTATCCTATCAAAGCTCCTGAAATCTAGCACTCATAGACATACCTGAAAGCACTTGATACCTGTTATTTAATAAACAACCAGCACACCATATAAATGGAGAATTATATGACCTACAATTTATTGCCAAAATCTAAGCACCTTTGGTCGCCTGCTAAAGAAAAAAGAGAATTCTATTTGAAAAGTGCCTTAGAAAGAAGTGCTCAGAGAGCTACCCAGAAATGGAAAAAAAACTTCTCTGCCAGGAGCAAAGCCCCTCTGAGAAGTAAATAAGGAACTCTTACCAAATAACCTTGAGAAGGCAGCAGCAGGCTGTTCCTGGCTTCTCTTCTGGTCAGAAGGCATGCATAGGCTCCTTCCCACCTAACTGAAGGGCTGCCCCTGCAGGATTTGAAGCTATGTTCTCAGGGCAGGGGGTACTACAGCCTCACTTCTCACTGCAGAAGCATAGCCTACCAGGCCCCACGCAGACATTCAATTTTATTTAGATTGCCATCAGCACAACAGTTTCTGGACTACATTTATCCTCCACCCCCCTTTGCAAAGTCAAAGCTATGAACATATCACTAATTGGTTTCTATTGTCCCCAGTGATACGAACCCAATAACTCAGGGGCTCCACTGGGGCAATATTCTAATCCATGTTCCTAATAGGTTCTAAGACGCTGCTTTATAGACTGTATGAGATGTGTCTGGGTTGTGTGAAGATGTATACTGTGTGTGCCTGTGTTTTGCCTGTGTGTAGATACAGATAATGGTGGCAATTGCACACAAACTTTACGGCCACCCTGTACAGTGTATAGACATGCGTCTCTGTATGTGCACATACATCCCTCTTTCATACTTTTAAGGATAAAATCAATGGTGACAGGAAGATTCAGAGACACAAAAAAGCAGGACACTGACTGCACAAGCTCCCAGGAACACACTGGACAAGGAAGTTAAACCATACAAAGATAAATTACAAAGGCAGATGCTTTGTAATTTATCCCCAGGATCCAGCTGACATTCAGACTGGGCTGGTGCTCATTCTCATGCATGACGGGCTAATGATACGGTACAGGAGAGGGCTGATCATATAGACCCCAGAGAGGAACAGCCACTCGGGCTCCCAGCAGCAGAGGCTCTGGGGCCCTGCAATGTGGTGCATGCAGCCATGACTGGTGGCAGTTCCCACTGGACTGGTGGCAGCTAAAGGACTAGGGTGGCGAACAGCCTGTAAGAGGACTGCAAGGCCACACACAGCTAGTCTGAAGAGGGCTAACTTGCCAGAAGGATCGCCTTAAACATGCTCTGTAGCTTAATATACTGTGATGGGATAGAAACCACCACTATCGGGGGGAAAAACAAAACACCAAGCGCTCTTGACAGTCCATTACCATTGCTGTGGCTCGCATGTATGTTCTTTATTCTGCAGTGCACACAGCTAGCCTCATGTTTGAATGAATGCAAGCTTGCCATGTACAAGCAGTGGAGGTTGTACTTACAGATTCCTTCTCTGCACCAAGCTCCCTAAAGACACTGGGCCCAACCCTCGGAACCTCCCTTCAGCACTCTCTGCCCCACATCTTCTGCACCTCTGGCTCCTTGTCACAGAGCCCTCAGCTCGGCCAGGTCTGGAGCCTCCCCACCTCCAGGTCACGCCCCAGAACAGGGTTCTGTCAAATTATTATGCTGCTCACATGCCTGGGCCAGGAGGGCCTCTCCATAGAACAAGCAGCGAGGCCATTTATTCCAGAGCCTCTCAGGAAAACATCACACACATTATGTTTTCTTCCCTAGAACACACGTGACCTCACATAAGTGCACATGCTGCTTTCAATTTTTTTCTTTTTTAGAGAAAGAATCTCACTCTGTCGCCCTGAGTAGAGTGCCGTGGCATCATAGCTCACAGCAACCTCAGACTCCTTGGCTCAAGCAATCCTCCTCCCTCAGCCTCCAGAGAAGTACTGGCATCCACCACAACGCCCAACCAGTTTTTCTATTTTTAGTAGAGATGGAGTCTTGTTCTTGCTTAGGCTGGTTTCGAACTCCTAAGCTCAAGCAATCCACCCACTGGATTGGGTGGATCCCAGAGTGCTAGGATTACAGGCGTTAGCCACCATGCCTTTCCTCTCTTTAAATCTCTTCACAGAACAATAAGGAGGCTCACGTTTCCTCTAGCATTCATGCAGTTCTCAGTGAAATCAACTTCCATATCAGCAGCCCATCTCTAAACATTCCTGGACTGTTCTGTAAGCACTGCTTAATTCACTGCTGCTTTGTGGACAGGGTTAACAATTATCCTTCCCCAGGAGCATGGGAAAATTTCTGAGTCCTTCAGATGACTTAAGGAACACACCTCATAGGGCCTTCCTTTCTTGACTACTGTGGGTAAGGCAGCGGGGGTGCAGAGTTCATTCTGATTTGTGGACACAGCCCTTGCTCAAATACTGCTGCCAGTGTGCTCTGGTGTCTGAGACCTTTCCCAAGTACAGGTTAAGCATCTATTATCTGAAATGCTGAAGACCAGAAGTGTTTCTGATGGGGGAATTTTTCAAATTTTGGAATCTCTCCAAACACAACAATATATGTAGGGGATGGGGCTCAAGTCTATATACGAAATTCATTTATGTTTCATACATATCTTATACACATAGACTGGAGGTATTTTTTCAATATGTTTAATAATTGTGAGTTTGAAACAAAGTTTGTGTACACAGAACTAACAGAAAGCAAAGGTGTCACTCTCTCTGCCACCTGTGGGCAGTCTGTGGCTGTGTGGCACCACCACGCTAGGTTTCTGCACTACCAGTAATTTTTCTCTTAAACCTACTCACACTTACGTACTTCACAGTAAAAGTATGACACAGCACAAGCACAGTAAAATACAGTGTGTTCAATGCCTGCATTGTCTGTGAGGCAGCAGCAAATGGCTGCAGGTGGTCAGTCCCCACCTGCGTTTGACTGCACCCACTCACTCCAGGTCAGGTCACTTGTGGTGGCATGTTGGCTCTTGAAAACTTTTCAATTTTGAACACTTCAGATTTGGGATTTTCTGACTAGGAGGCTCAGCTGGGGCTAGCCACATCTGATTTGAAGTTTCACCGGGCAGAGTTCCTTCCAGCCAGGATCTGTTGTGTGACAATCAGGCAAGCAGCTATGCCCCAGGAAGCTTCATCTCCTTACCTGTGTGGGGCTGTCACAGACCATACCTTTCAGGGCAGCTGCGAATTAGCAGCCGATAAAGCCCACAGCATGGTAGAGAATTTGCATGGGGTTCCTAGGAGCCAGGCACTTGCTAAGCCCCGAAGATGAAGGGCCCATCCCTGGTGGAGCACTGTGGGCATGGGCCTCTGTGACATCAGCACCCACACACCCTCTTCTCAAAGCACAACCCAACAAACCCCGGAAGGAGCAGCCCTGACTGACCTCTGTGATGGGAAGGGCACACCCAAGGCCAGCCAAGCCAGTGCTGAGGGATCAAAAGGGCAGCACAGAACTCTGGGCAAAACAACTGCTCTGTCTTCACAATGAAGGAAGAGCGAGACAGTTAACAAGCTTCCCATGGAATAGCCCTGAGATGTGTCTCCTCATTTACGTACGATGCAAAATGCTAACTCATGTCATACACAAACATGTCAGCACACTGTAAAGAACAGCAGCCCACACGGAGTTTGTGAGTCTGTGGTGCCCCAGAATTCCACGTGTTAGCTCCTGCTACAAAATTGGGACCTAGAGCCCAAGTTGTTTGCACAGAACATGATTATCTCTCAAGACCCAAAGTTGCGGCCTTCCAAACAGAGCCACGTTTCCATGAGCAAAGAGCATGGAGTATTCCATAACTCAGCGTCAACTCAGATGATCGACATTTGCAGTCTGAGGTTAGCATTTGGAAAACACACTTCCGTTGATTGTGGGCATAAATAAAAGTGATCTTGCAAAGTGTCAAGCTGTTTACCCAAAATCACAGAAGCTACCTGCCACTCGGCCTGGCTGGGTGTGTCAGACATGCCCATGCAGGTGGCCTGAGGCTGAAGAATAACACCACCCCCACACCCCGGCACAGGGTGGGGCAGCAGAGAAGGTGGCACAGCCATCTCTACTGTCCCTCCTGGACCCCAGGCAGTTCTTCACAGATGCACGCACCTGGCAAAGTGCCTCCTAAGGCACTCTGCCAACACCCACAAAGGCCACGTGAGGCGGGGAAGGCCCTAGAGGCAAGTCCCTGATCCACCTGAAGCAGAGCCCAGGCTATGAGCACCTGAAGGGCAGAGGCCAGCAGCTGTCCTTCCCGTGCTCAGCTTCCAGGCATGAAAAGAATATTGACTGAATGCACACATAAGCTCCTGATGACAAAGGAGAGAGCTGTGCCCACAGCTCTGCTCCAACTTCTGAGTCTTTCAAGAGCTGCCTCTGTGCAGAACACGAGCCCAGAGCCATCCTTAACTCACTCCTCTCCTCTCTGAGCGTGTCCACTTAAGCCTGTTCTGTCCAGGCCAGGCCAGCAGGCGCTCTCTTCCAGGGTCCTCATGCAGGCGGGGAAAGTGACTGTTTCAGAAAATCAGATCAACCTCATTTCTTCAGCGTCTTCACAGACAGATAAAAAGGGTGCTTCTTCCTTTGGATTTTAGTGTTGCTGGCAGGGACTTGAATGGCAAATGGTAATGAAGTTGGATGAGTGAGACTAAGATCTAAGTTTGTGGTTAGAGGGGGAGGAGAGTGAGTAGATTACAAGAGAAATGCCACTCACAAATGATCCAAAACCAAATTCACAGGGGCGATTGCTTGAGAGGTTAGCGTCTAACACTAGAAAATGCCTGCACTGGATGTCTGATCCAACTCTGGCTGTGCTTCCACCACTGGTTCTTAGACTTGCTTCCAGGCCTCCACTGCTTCTGTGGCTGGAGAACCTCATTCTTGGTGCCAAGATTCGACCCTTGGGAGCCGAGTGCTCCTGAAACTCCCTCCGTCAGAAGGACAGGCCTGGCAGAGGTGGGGGACCCTGCAGATGGCATGCATGCAAACCCACGTCTCAGGGAACACCTTCCAGGCAATGTGCAGGTCGGCCAGCATTGGGAAACCCTGCCTTATGTGGCCTCCCCTCCCAAATTCCTCACCCCCCACCTTTCTGTTCACCTCATTTGGACATTAAAAGCTATTCCTCACTTTTTAATTGCTGGCTTGGCACATCTCTCCCAAACTAAATTACCCTCATCTGCGGAAATGGTGCTAGGCCTGAAGGGATCCCTCTATATTCCTTTGACCAGAAAGGTTTCTTGAACCCTGGGCTGCGCCATTTTTCCTATTGGAAAGGACTTCAGAAAGCAGTGTGTGGAGCTCTGCTCGGGTTCACACATGGACCATCACCCCTAGCTGCCAACTAAAAGGAGGCCAGAAAAGATTGTAAAATGACAGCTTTGGAGAACTCTGCAGACCCTCCCTCCCCATGTAAATGGTCTCTCCCAGGCCCTCTCTCTTAGCCTTCCCTTCATAGCCTTCATGGTGCTCATCAGATCGACCAATCGTGCACCTGTGTGCTTAAAAATTAATGCCTGCCTTATCTCCTAGACCAGGAGTCAGCAAACTAGAGCCCCAGGGCTAAATCCCCACTGCTACCTGTCTTATAAGCAAAGTTTTATTGACACTCACACACACACCCCAATCGGAAAGCTGAGGATACAAAGAAAGCTGAATGCATAAATACCTGTCACAGGAGACAGGAGACCAAGGCCGCTCTGCACCTAGAGCCACTGCTGGAGGAAAGTGATGCCCTGCGCCATCTCGTCCCCCACTCTAGTCACTCTCCCAGGACCCAGGTTCTCATTTGTGTTGGCTGGAATTAGCCACCAGATAAACCAGCTAATTTATTCACACATCACAGTACAGGTGTTCCCCAGGTTACAAACGAGAAACATTCCTGAGGCTGTCTGCAGGCCAAATTCACATAGAACTAAGATCCCTGATGAATTGCACATAAGCTATAATGTAATAATTATAATAGTAACAACAATGGCTCATATGTGGAAATAATAATATAGTGTAACACTGTAATTATAACATTTATCCCTGTGCAGTGATAAGAAATTATATAGAAACTACTGGTGCTCTTTCTTTTGACTCCTAGGCTAATGAGAATGTTATCTTATTAATATTTTTATCTTCTAACTGAATCAATAATCACGTTTCCATTTCAATAATTAATCCACCACACTGCTCAGTAATAACTGATGCTCTCATTGGAGCACTACCCTTCACGTGTTCCATTATTCTCACTTTATAATTGTTCCAATAGTCAAGTGACTGAAGGTTAATGCTTTCCCATGAATGATGGCACTGGCCTTTCTCCAAATGCTTAATTATTTCTACTTTCATTTCCACTATAATCACATTTCTCTTGGCTGCTGCTCAGCGGGACTTGCAGTGGACTTTCAGTTTGGGAGCATGGTTGTAAGGGTAAAGACGGACTCACAAAATTGAATAAAAAAGACAGAAGTGATGCCTTGCGTAAGTGACCATATAAACAATGGGAGGAGTAGCTAGTGAAAAGATCTGCCATGTGGGTTTGTTTACACATGCAGGAAAACTAGTTCCTGAATTAGTAAAGATTTAATTATAAATTATCCTTATAGGAAGCCTTGGGAGCCCATTGGCAAGCACAGAACACCACAAGGCGGGTCGTCCCTAAGCCAGGACTCCCTGTAATTAAATGAACTGCTGAGACATGCAGCAGTGTGAATGGGTCCCCAAAGCATGGGACCCTGCCTGAAGCAGCCGGCCAAAGAACACACGTGCAGAATCCAATTTAGATGAAGCTAAAGAACAGGCAATCCTAACAAAAAGGCACAAATCAGAGCGCAACCGCCGTGGGGGAAGAGTTTGACTAGAAAGAAGAAGAATATTTATA
The DNA here is from genome assembly GCA_963573935.1 of Arctocebus calabarensis. Lineage (NCBI taxonomy): Eukaryota > Metazoa > Chordata > Mammalia > Primates > Lorisidae > Arctocebus > Arctocebus calabarensis. The sequence continues at coordinate 47,472 of CAUYON010130812.1, read as the reverse complement.
CACTTTGATGACAAATAATATAAAATTGTCAAAACTCACAAAACTGAATACTTAGGAACTATACATTTTACTGACTGTTCATCAGACCCTAAAATGAAAAATGGGCAAGAGATCAGGTAAGTAGATATCTTTCTGCCATCTTAAATAATAAAGAGAAGACAAGTGTTCTTATCACACATGCCCCCCCCCCAAGAAGGAGGAAGGAAACTTTTGGAGTGATGGATATGTTTATGGTTTGAACTGTGGTGACAGTTTTGTAGGCATACACTTATTTCCAAACTTATCAATTTATAGACATTAACTATGTATTAGTTACAAAGTTAATGTAACTATGTAATTAGTGCAATTATAGACATTAACTATGTACACTCTTCCATATGTAAACCATAACTCAACAAAGTGGTTCAAAATGTACTCAGCAGAAGTCACCAAGTGTGACTCCTGAGACTGGCTCAAACAGATATTGCCACATCCTCCTTATTCTCTCTTGTGGATGACTGGCCGAGGGGGAGCTAGCCACCATGCTCTGAGGACACTCAAGCAGCCCTATAGAACACTCTCTGGGGAGCAGCTGAGCCCTTGTGTCAACAGCCACATCTGTGCCTCTTGGAAGTGGAACCTTCTGCTCCAAGCCAGCCTTCAGAACACTGCTGTCCTGGCCAACATGCTGGCTGCAAGCTCCTGAGAGGCTGGAGCCATCCCACCTAGCTAAACCCCTCCCTAATTGTGTGAGAGAGCAAGTTTTTATCAGCATTTCAAGCCACTATATGGGTGTCTAATTTGTTATGCAACAAGGTAACTAACACAATTTGTCATTCTATTCTGAATGCTGTAATCATCAAAGTGATCTTGCTGATTCTCCAGCTGGCTTTTTTGTGTTCAACATAACATATATATAGGAATTGGGTATGTGTGGTGGGGCAGGCAGAATATAAAATTTATAAACACATCAGGACATTGGCTTCCAAAATTTGTACACACACAATCAGCACCCTAACTGGATTTTTTTTTTTTTTTTCTGAGACAGAGTCTCACTTTGGCGCCCTTGGTAGAGTACTGTGTCATCACAGCTCACAGCAACCTCTGATTCCTGAGCTTAGACAATTCTCTTGCTTCAGCCTCTCAAGCAGCTGGGATTACAGGCGCCCGCCACAACGCCCAGCTATTTTTTTCTTGCAGTTTGGCCCGGGCCGGGTTTGAACCCACCACCCTCAGTATATGGGGCTGGTACCCCACTCACTGAGCCAGAGGCGCCGCCCCCAACTGGATTTTATGTCAGCATTCCCAGTAATGGTGGTTTATTGCACACAAGCCGGGTTTTTTCCATTACTAAATTCTTTTAGATTAAAAGATAAAAAATCAGATCTGAATCTCTGTGATACATATTATTTTTGTCATGACAGACATTTTCACTTACCTTAAAAATAGTTTTAGGAGGGCGACACCTGTGGCTCAGCGAGTAGGGCGCCGACCATTACCGAGGGCTGCGGGTTCAAACCCGGCCCCAGTCGAACTGCATCAAAAATTAGCCAGGCGCTGTAGCAGGTGCCTGTAGTCCCAGCTACTTGGGAGGCTGAGGCAAGAGGATTGCTTAAGCCCAAGAGCTGGAGCATTCTACCAAGGGCGATAGAGACTCTGTCTCCACAAGAAAAAAAAGAATAGATTTAGGAGCATTTAGCTTGCATATGTTTTATTAGGTATGACTTTATGATTGGCAAAAGCTTGTGGGCGGGTTCCCAGCAACGTATGAATCTGAGTTCACCTTAATCCTCATTCCCTGCATCTACACGCTCTTCTGCGCCACAAACATATGCCTGAATTCCTAGAAATCCAGAAACAGATCTAGAAGGTTTCCTCATCACCCTCTTGTCTCCTTCCCCCAACCACACCCGGGTATCAGTCACATATTGTAAAATTCAGTGATTTTACAGGTCCTATGAGTTTGGGTAGATGTACGGGGCTGTGCATTTATCACCACGACTGACTCTAAATACAATTTCATCACCTCAGAAGCTCCCTCTCACTCCTCAACAGTCGCCACAGCCCCATTGCAACCCCTGTACAGGAGCCATGTTGTAGTCTGCAAGGGTGCACAACTTCATACCACAGAAGCAAAGCATTAAAATACTTTAACACTACAGATCAAACCATACTAAAATGACAGCTGGGAAGCACCCCATTTCAACAAGTGAGAGGGTGAATTTATTTGCAAGTTCCCCAGGTAAGATTTCCCAAAAACTAGGCCAGCCTGCAGGACTCCTGAGGGTCACTCCCACATTTCCCTCTCCCCCAGCCATTACACTTTTAGTTCTGGGGATGGGGACTATGATGGTGGGGAAAACACAGAGAGGCCTAATCCTCTCCCGGGTCTTCTGGCCTGATGCCATCTTCCTGCCACTCTGTCCATCCATGCTCTCCTTGTCCTCTGCAAACCACTGGCCACTCCCTGGGACCCTGCTCCTGCGCCACACACTTTGCATGAAGGCCCTTCCTGACCTGCTGTGATTGGCAAGGTCGGGAGCCCTCCCCACAGAAACCAGTCCTATTCCGAACCTCTGAAGGAAACGCCTTTCCCAGGAAGTGGAAATCTGGATCTGCTGACACACACAAGTCTTTCAGCTTCTGAGTTCACACAGTATTTACACAATCTCTTTTTATCCCCAAACAATACTTCATCAATCTGAGTTATTTTCATTTACAGTTACTACTGTGGTCCCCAACCCCCGTGGTGTAAACCGGTACCATTCTGTGGCCTGCTAGGAACCAGGCCACTCAAGAGGAGGTGAGCAAAGCTTCATCTGTATTTACGGCTGCTGCCCCTTCCTCACATCACCTCCTGTTAGATCAGCAGCAACATTCTATTCTCTTAGTAAACTGTGCATGAGGGATCTAGCTTGTGGCTCCTTATGAGAATCTAACGCCCGATTATCTGTGGTCGAGCTGAGGTGGTGATGCTGGTGCTGGAGAGCGGCTGCAAATATGAAGGAGCAGAGCAGTCTGACTGCACAGAGACTGTAATAAGTCAATTGCTTGCAGGCTCATATCAAAACCATCCCTCCCTCTGCTAAAAGGTCCATGGAAAAACTGTCTTCCATGAACCCAGCTCCTGCTTTACTGGCTAGAACTACTGTGCCCACTCCTGCCTCATCTATCCCTGTTTTCCAGGGCCCAAAACAATGCATGGCACAAAGCAGGATTTCAGCAAAATGGTCACTGAGTCAACACGAGGGGAGGGGAGAGTTGGAGGGGGCAAAGAGGGAAAGGAGAGGGAGGCAAGGCAAGCTGATGTGCTTGGGGCTCCCCTGCACCATACTCACATTTATGCTAGGGTCCAAATATGTGTGTCCCTAGAAGGTCGTATGTTGAAATGCTCCACCTGTAAGGGGATATGTGAGAAGGTGGGGCCTTCGAGGGGCTTTAGGTCCTCCGGGTGCAGCCTTGTGAATGATTAGTGCCCTTATAAGGAAAAACACAGAAGACAGAGCTTGCTTCTTTGCTCTGCTCTCCGCCATCTGCGAGCCAGGAAGCGAGCCTTCCCCAGACACCCAACAGGCCAGCCTCTTGATCTTGGACTTCCCAACCTCTGGAACTGTGAGAAATAAATGCTGCTGTTTGAGCCACCCAGTGTATGGTAATTTTTTTTTTTTTTTTTTTGAGACAGAGCCTCAAGCTGTCACCCTGGTTAGAGTACCGTGGCATTACAGCTCACAGCAACCTCCAATTCCTGGGCTCAAACGAGTCTCCTGCCTCCGCCTCCCAAGTAGCTGGGACTACAGGCGCCTGCCACAACGCCCGGCCATTTTTTGGTTGCAGCCGTCATTGTTGTTTGGCAGGCCCGGGCTAGATTCGAACCTGCCAGCTCAGGTGTACGTGGCTGGCGCCCTAGCCCGCTGAGCCACAGGCGCCAAGCCGTGTATGGTAATTTTTCACAGTGGGCACTATCACCAACACAGCCCTGGTGGCGGAAAATTGAGTCTGCTAACAGAGTTAATTTTATTTGTAAATGGGTATAAAAGATTTACATATATTTGCTATATTAAAATATGACAAATGTAGGTCATATGTGACATATGTATGTCTCATACATACAGTATGTTCACAGAAATGATGATGGCAAGTGAGCAAACCAACACAACCACAAATAAGTCCAAGGGGCTGGATAACATGATTTGAAGGGGAATTCAAGTTCCTGGCTTCTCTGCCCTGAGATTCAAAAACCACTATGGCTGAAAGGAACCTTAGAAATTAATACTCCAATGTTATTATGAAGAAACAGGTTCAAAAAGTTAGCCAGCTTGCAAGCCAGAGTAATGCAGGCTTAGGAGAACGCCCTTCGCCTCTTCTAGATGGTTGAAAGTGCTGTGTGCTTGTGTGTGAGAGTGTAGGCTTTGGAAGCCCCAAATTAAATTTCTCCTCATTGCACTGTCAGCGCGCTGAATGTAGGTTGTGAAAGTTAATAATAGCTTTGGCATCTTGTACGTGTTCCACACTTAGGTTGTGCTTACCCATGGGACCTTTTCTCATTTGTTAGCAGGAGTACACTGGAATGAAAATCAGTCACCTGCATGCAAGCGTGATCTATTAACACGCTGTGAAAATTTGCACACTTAACCCCAGTCTGCTTAACCATAAAATGAATTTGGTACCCAAGATATAGATATAGAGGGACACTGTGCAATTTCAGTTATTTTTAAAAAGTGTTGTGTCAAAACGTTTTAAAGGTGAAACTTAAAAAAAGTCTAGTATCTCTTTAGACTTCCACAGATGTCTACAAGCCTTCCAGAAATGAGCCACTATCTAACCTGCTCTAGGAAAAGCTGGCGAGAAAGCACGACAGTCCAAGGACAGAGGAAAGTGGGTGGACACAAACTGTCAACTTGTTTCTACTGCTCCCCAACCCTAGTCTTCTTAAATTTTAATGCATAATAAAAGCAAATAATAAGCAAAGCACTACAGGTAGTAAGGAATAAAGTAAATGTATTCCAAAGGCTGTATAAAACACTTCCCCAGCCTTCAGAATCCAAAGGCAGATTGGGGGAGCAGCCAGCCCATGCAAAACAAGCCGTAGTCAGGGAACATTTACTAGGGTCATCATCTGTCCAGCTGGCCGGCAGATGCCTTCTGCAATCTATACAGCTGAGAACAACATGTATGGTTATGCCCAGTACTCAGTAAAAAATTCCTTGTTTGTGTGTTCTGTTCAATCCTCTCTGAAGGAGAATTCCCTTGCAGATATGTGTGTGTGTGTGTGAGCAAACAAGAGGGATGGAGAGAGTAGCAAATGTATTTTCCATTCTGCACGACAAAGGAAAGCATAGCTGTGCCCTTCTTTCTATCACACATGCAACAAAAAACACTTGCAGAATATGGCTTTGAAGGCTGTATTTCGCAAAGAAGAAAAATACGCCAACCAGTCATCAATTCCATATCAAGGGTTTTGACATGACATGTTAAAATACTATTTCCCGTTAATTTTATGCATCTTAAGCAGGCTGTTTACTATAAATGCTGCCAAGTAGATTTCTGGAAACCTTTTTTCAAATGCTTTTTTGCTTTTTACCTATGAAATAGCACAACCAGTAAACATCTGTTTCATGTAAGTCAGTAAACGTAGACCCACATAGAGCCTGTGTGTGTGTGTATGGATGAATATATGCAGCAATTTCTGTGTGAACATGGCATTGAGCTTATACACACACACACAAACACATACATATCTCTTTAGTAAAACAGGCATTCTAACCACTTGGAAGTACAGCCAGAAATAATAATCTATTTCTTTTATTATAACATAAAAAAAAAAGCACACATACAGTAAAATCCTTAAACTGTCACAAGCACACCAAACACAGTAAATAAAAGAACTACAAAATGCTAAAAACCACAGTGATACCATTTTCTCCCCTCAAATTTTTTCACTGCTATCAGCAGGCTACCAGTGAGCATATCCACTGAGCATTTGTCAGGACTAAAGGTGCATACCGGATTTCGCCACCGTTTTCCTTCATTGGGATGTGGCTGACTCACCCTTTTCTTTCAGTGTCCGCAGTCAGTGCCTAAGCAGTGGGAATGCCTGGTTCTTAGTGCTAATTAGAAAAGAAGAGGCAGAACTAGGCAGACAGGTCTTCAAGTGCCGCTGGTGTCCTCCGGCCAGCTCCCTGGGGGAACCCATCTGCAGAACTGGCACACCTAGGGCTGCCAGGGCCGCCAGCACAGATGACAGCGCCCGGCGTCCAGCCTAGAGCATGCTGTTAAGAGGCACTGCCTTCCCGTTCCAATGTGCTTTTAGCTCACTGTGAAACCCAAAGCTGCCATAGTCACATCCATGCACACGCACACGTGCAGCTCAGGCAAGTGTGCCTGCACACACTCCTGCAGCACGCCTGCAGAGCTTGAGCCGGAATCTGCACCCTGATTTGCATTAGGTTTCATCTTCGGGAGGAACAATAAACAATGAGAATGTGTGCAGATGGTGCCAGATCCTACCCACAGCATTGTGAGCTGACAAGCAGAAGACAGCAGAACAAAAGAGACACTGGGAACTACAACCCCCTGACAAACAGCACAGGCGTTAGGAAACCAGTCCTATCAGGGATGAGACACCCTGAGAGCGAACACGGGGAGCTCTTACCTGGTTTTCTGCTTGCTGCAGCAGACCCGAGCTCACTCAGCCTGCCGATGCAGCGACATGCTTCAGGGACTAGTCGCCTGCCTCTGTCGCAGCCCTCACACTTCACTGCCTACAGTGCAGAGGAGTCTCGAAGCCAAGCTCGCAACAGCTGGCCTGTCTGTGCTTGCTCTGTATGACAGACAAGTTCACGCAGACTCCGTCAACTTTCACCTCCACTGCTGAAGGCAGGTTTGGCAGGGTTCACCTGCAACTCCTGACCTCAGGGTGGGTGGGGGACGTTCCAGACATTTCCGTGCTCAAACTCCCAAAGGCTTGTCCCTTTAAACCCCTAAAGTCATGAAGGTCTTCCTTTTTACATTTTAAGCCTGCTGCACCGCTGTTAGGCAGCTCTTCCTATTTAACTATGCGTGACGCATGGTTCAACCCAATAGCCAGAACAGAGTAAAAGGCAACATTCAATAGCCTATTTTATGTCCATTGAGATTCCTAGGTGGATTACACACTCACTAGGAATGTAATCCATCAACCTACTCACCAAGTGTTTCCGGAAGTTTTACTGCTTGCGGGGCACTCCGGGGCGAGGGCAAAGCAGCCACAGGCTGACCCTCACTTGCCCAATTTACCACCTCCATAGTGCTCTGTGTTTACAGCGCCTACACGCCCCGGACCGCAGCAACACTGGCTATCCGCACAGGGAGAAGCCTCCCACTCACCCACCCAACCCAGCAAGTCCTGGACTGAACCACCAGGACACATTTTCTCTTTCCAACCTGCCTTTGAAACTAACCTCTTATAAATTCACAGCAGCTACTTCCACCATATTGCTTCAATTTAACAAGAGAGACTCTTATATTTTTTTTCACTTGCCCTTAAGCACTGGGCTGGTATATTAATGTTACATCCCTTAAGCAGTTACAGAAGTCTGCCAGAAAAGTTGCATGGATATGCCTATCGTCCTGGGACGTGAGGTCAGCAAGTGTGGGTGGCCTGGTGCAATCGCACTGAGGAGCAGAATGAGGGCTTAAGTCCATACTTAAGTATGTGTCTTCAGCTCCAAAGCCCACATTCCTTCCAGTAATTTTGATCTTCACATGTTATTTAACCAAGTGCATGTTCCCATTTGCCCCCAGCGACCTCCGTACCCCAAATACTCACTGCAAGGCCATACAGGGACAGAATCCAACAAACAGCTAGAGGCTGATTAAATATTTCATCACACTTGGTCCCCCAAAGTTATGTTCTTAATATGAGGTCATTATGAAAGTTCTGAGATTCACAAAAATTGGGAAACATAAAATCAGCACAGACGGAAACAAATGAAGCCTTCCCAGCAGCACATAAGCTGAGCAAGTTGAAACTTGCACAGGTGAATCCGAAAGGATGTTGTCCGGTTAGGTGCAGTGAGTGGCTCACGCCTACAAATCCCAGCACTCTGGGAGGCCGAGGCGGGTGGATCGCCTAAGCTCTGGAGTTGAGACCAGCCTGAGAAGAGCGAGACCCTGTCTCTACTTAAAACAGAAAACGAGCTGGGCGTTGTGGTGAGCACCTGTAGCCCCAGCTAATCAGAGGTTGACACAAGAGGATCACTTAAGCCTGAGAATCTGGGCTCGGCGCCTGTGGCTCAACGGGCTAAGGCGCCAGCCACGTACACCTGAGCTGGCGGGTTCGAATCCAGCCTGGGCCGCCAAACAACAATGATGGCTGCAACCAAAAACTGGCCGAGTGTTATGGCAGGTGCCTATAGTCCCAGCTACTTGGGAGGCGGAGGCAGAAGACTCGCTTGAGCCCAGGAATTGGAGGTTGCTGTGAGCTGTGATGCCACAGCACTCTATCCAGGGTTGAGGCTTGTCTCAAAAAAAAAAAGCCCGAGAATCTGAAGTTGCTGTGAGCTGTGACACCATGGTACCTTACCCAGGCTAATAGAGAGAGACTTTGTCTTAGAAAAAAAGAAAAAGAAAGGACACTGTCAGCTGTGTTTCTCAGAAGTGAAATAATGAACCATAACACAGTCCGTCTCAAAATTTTCATAGTGATCCATGTACTTAGAAATTGAGCAAGTCAGTATGTACACTTTTAAATACCTTTTGTCTGATGGTTTTAGATTTACAGAAAAGTTGCAGAGAGAGCGACTTTGTTGTGGAGAGAGCTCCAGTATGCCCTGCCCTTAGTTTCCTCTGTTACTAACATTTGATTGCTGTGGTGTCTGTCATAGTTAACGAACCAATCAGAATTAGTACATTGGTATTAACTAAAGCCCAGACTTATTCAGACTTTCTTTTGACTTTATATCCTTTTTCTGCCCAAGAATCTACCCAGATAGCGAATCGCATTTGTTGATGTCTCCGCAGGTTCCTCTGCCTGTAACCGTGCTTTAGACTGATGGTTGTGTACCCTGCCCAGGTTCACAGCCTGAAGCCCCCTCTCCCCAGGCTGAAGCCCTGACTCCCTAGGTGCTAGAAAGGGAGGCCTCTGGGAGGGTCTTGAGGGCGAGTGAGGCTTTGTGAATGGGATCTGAACCTTTCTAAGAGAACTCCTTCACTTCTTCCACCATGGGAAGTCACACCAGAAAACCTGCTGCTGACTCAGAAAGTGAGCCCTCACCAGACACCAAATCTGCCAGTGCCTTGTTCTTGGACTTCCAGACTCAAGAACTGTGAGAAATAAATTTTCCTCGGTTTGTACCCCATGGGAGGTATTTTGTTACAGTAGGCTAAATGTGTTACAAAAAGCGTCTCACTCTGCCCTTGTTTTGTTTCCCTAGAAAGCTGTGAGGAGGACTGCTCAGGCATTCTGCAGTCTCTCGCCTGGAACCGTCTGATGTGTCTACGCTTAGGGATGATGGACATGTGGGAGACACGGAGGTGAAGTGTCACTGTCACCACATGTGATCAAGGGTACTGCTGTCAGCATGTGTCAGGTGATCAAGGTCTGTCCACCTGACTCTGTCACCTGGCAGGGTCAGTGCATGCTGGGTTTCCCTGGGACACTCTTTTACCCGCACCATTCCTCACTGCACTCTTTGGAACAGGCTTCCTCTGCTCAGCACAAGCTGAAGGGGGTGTGGAGCTCATGCCCCGCTTCCTTGAGGGTGCAGTAGCTACATAAATTATCTGCCATTTTTTCTGCATGGCAGACTTGTTTATTCTTTTATTTTTATTTTCAAGACACAGTCTCACTATGTTGAGCTCAGTAGAATGCTATGGCATCACAGCTCACAGCCACCTCAAACTCTTGGGTTCAAGAAATTCTCTTGCCTCAGCCTCCCAAGTAGCTGGGACTATAGGCACCTACCACAACGCTCGGTTATTTTTTTGTTGCAGTTGTCATTGTTGTTTAGCAGTCCCGGGCCAGGTTCACGCCCACCAGCCTCAGTGTATGTGGCCAGCATCCTATCCACTGACCTACGGGCGTTACCCAGACTTATTTGTTCTTCATTGACTGATTTATTCAATTATTTCTGTGTATGAGTATGGGCTCATGGATTTGTTTTGGGGTTATAATACACTACCACTTTTGTTGTTGTTGTTGTGTAAATTACTCCAGCTTTGTCCATTGCTGGCTCCTGTGTTCCTTTTTTTTGGCTAGGGCTGGGTTTGAACCCACCACCCCAGCAAATGGGTCCAGCACCCTACTCCTTGAGCCACAGGCACCACCCTCCTGTGTTCCTTTGATACACCCTCATTGTTGTTGCTGTTGGCTTTATTCACAAGTGTCTGAGCCCGTCCTCCCTTCCTAGCAGTATAAGATAAGCCAGGCTCATCTTGTACTTTCTCTGCCCCAGTTGTTCCTCCAAGGAGCCATGGTTCCGTTCACAGGAGAAGGGCCCTAGAAACCAAGATCTGAGTGCTGGCTGGGCTCTAGGAGTCCCTCCTCAAAGGAGATGCTCCATGAATCATTTCTAAAGGGAAAACACTTTTATAATAAAAACTATAAAACCTTAGTTTTATAATAAAACTAAGGTTTATTTTGAGTTTCTGCATATCTTTTTTTTTTTTAACAGCAAGGCATAATCACCAGGACTTACAAGATGATCAAATCTTTTCATACACTCTATAGTATCAGTACTATTTAGGTGCTCAACCCACAGCCTGCAGCGGGCCATGAGGCAATTCTTCAATGTGGTGCAGAAAAGCCAAAAGTTTGGATACCCGTGATAGACTTTTACATTACAAATCATGATCATAAATTGCATACTAATCTCTTTTTAAGTGACACAAAGATTTGTGCTCTTGAAAAATTCCACAGATAAAAAAGGATCAGAACAAAATAACCAACCACCCTAGCACCCTTCCGTTCCAAAGAACTCTTCCTCCTCAACTCCCTGATAGCCTCGTTGAACTCATTGAAACCTTGAATCTTTTCCAAGTCACTTCACATTTGTTGAGTGGCACAGCTACCCCTTGTGGTCTTAAGGACAAGCTGCCCTGACCCACGCTGCCACTGAGAAGTCACAGGAGCAGGTGTTTACAGCATCCTGTGTTCTCTTGAACTTTAAGCAACTATGCTCAAGACTAGGAAAATAAAAGTAACAGAGAAGTGCATATCACATTGTAAGAAGCCTGAACAACATCCAGGCAGAATACCCTTCAGTTGCACCTTCCCTGTCCAGGAAGCACTCGTGTTCAAGGCCATTCCTTACATCCTCCAACTGAATCCAATGTAGTTAGCAAACACGTGCATAAATAGCCAGAGAATTGTTATTTTTCAGTTCTAGGAGCCATTTGATCTGTTGCAATGACTCAATTTTCTGTCATTACAGACAGGCAGCAGTCACAAACAATCTATGAGCAAACAGGTGGGGCTTTGTGGCCCTGAAACTTTATTTGCAGAACCAGGCAGAAGGCCAAAGTTGGCCTGAGGGCCAGTGTACCGGACCCATGACTAAACCAATGGTTACCCAACTATCTCCTCTGTTGAATCATCTAGATATCTGCTTCTAGAACTGGAAACTGGATCAGGCTACTCCACACAGAGTTGAAAGCAGCTCTGCTCCTACGTGCGCCTCCATTTCCAAGTGCATCTTACCTGAACCTCCGACCTGCCTTGGTGAACTTCTACACCATCCAACACCATGTGATTTCATGTGCCCCTCTGAGATAGCATATCATAAACAGTGAGACCCAGACTCTGCAGACAACTCCCAGTAAGTCTGTGAGATGCAGCCTAAAGGGTGTGCGGGATTGCCAAGGAGGAGGAGGGGGGCCAGGAAGGAACTGTGGTGTACATGCTGCAGGCAGAGACACACAGGGGACAGCGGGGACCCCCAGGTAACCGGTGCAGAGACGCTCATGGCAGCATGGAGAATCTCCACATAGAAGTGCAGTCTGCGGCTGACACCTTGTGATTCTATTCAAGAAGCTAAGGCAGGTTCTTCTGAGAGACCTCTCCACACAACACTCCTGTGGTAAATAGGAGGCTGGGCAGCTGCACAAAAGACACAGATGGCCTTGTAGGAAGGCAGCCAGGGAGTTCTGCCAGCTGACACCCATATCCCTGATGCCCACAGAACTTGGAGGTTTTGATCACCTTAGCTCCTGTTCTTAGGAGGGAATGTGGAGAAGGGAGCAGGGTTCCCTGTGGCCACTGGGTGTGGTGGGACAGTATGGATGCTGCCCCTGGCTGAGGGGACAAACGGGGTCTAAGGGCCAGCCAGGCTGCACTCCCCAGGCTTGTTAAGGAGGGCAGCCAGGTCACACGCTGGCTGTGGTCATGTTGCTGGTAGGGCTAAGCAGTCACTAATGGGACATCACAGACCTCAGAGCCACGAATACTGACCATTTGGTCTCCCACAAAGTCTGACGACTTCTGAGACACAGACCATGAATGCACAGACCCATTTTAATCAAAACCCAGAAACGAAAATTATTTTTGTAGATTTCCAGTGTTGACTGAAATTTTTTAAAAATTTAGATAAAATTTACATACTGTTAAATGCGCCTTTGAAAAGGTACAGTTTAGGACTTTATAGGACATTTGGAGTTGTGCACCCATCATGACCGTCTCATTCCACCTTTGTCGCTCCCAACAGAAGCCCCATGGTAATCAGCAGGCTCCCCTACTCCGGAAGACCCTGGCAACCTACTTTCTGACTTTACGCATTTGCCTCTTCTGGACATTTCATATAACTGAAATCACATAGTATGTGACTTTGATTTTCTTTTTTATTGTAGAGCAAAATGAATTTAAAAATACTGTTTCAGTTTCCTTATTTTTATGGCCCAGAGGCTATAAAACACAAAAGAAATTTGCAAGTTATGTGCAAGCAGAACTCTGAAGGCCCTGCTGCTCATCTCAGGGGCCTGGCCTGAGGATGAACTTGGCCCCAAGGCACTGTAGCATGCTTCTGGGTCCTTCATGGGTGTTGCAAAAGGACCCAATCCAATCATCGCTTTCTCTGGATTAACAGGACACAGATCCACTGAAGATCCTCCTCACCCTTTCACAGAGGAGGAGCACTGCTTCCACAGGAACCCTGGACTTCGTCTCCCAACCAACGTCAATGAAACTGACACCACAATGAGATTCTCTCTCTCACACACACCTCACACACGAGTTGTATCATGCACACCAGCCACAATACACTGATAAGAACTTTAAGATTTAGCATAGAGGCCAGGCGAGGTGCCTCCTGCATGAAATCTGAACACTTTGGGAGGCTGAGGCGGGAGGATTACCTGAGGCTGGGAGTTTAAGGTCAACCTGGGCAACATAGAGAGACCCCCATCTCCACAAAAAATACAAAAACTAGCCGGTCGTGGTGATATATACCTACAGTCCTGGCTATTGTCTAGAGACTGAGGCAAGGGGATCACTTGACCCTGGGAATTTGAAGTTGTGGCCAGCTGTGATGATGCCACTGCACTGTAGCCCAGGCAACAAAGCAAGACCCCGTCTCAAAAAAACGCTTTAGCATAGGCTCAGCTCCCACAGCACAAAATTTACAGCGCCAGCCACACACATAGGCTGGTGGATTCAAACCCGGCCTGGGCCTGCTAGGCAACAATGACAACTGCAAGAAAGCAGTGCGTGCCTAGTGTAGCTGCGTGTCTAAGCAGCATGCCTAGCGGACTGCGCATCTAGTGCAGCAGCATGCCTTGCAGCGTGCCTAAGCAGCTGCAAGCCGAGGCAGCGTGTGCCTCGCGTACTGCGTATCTAACACAGCGTGTGCCTAGGCACCGTGAGCCTAGACGTGGCTACGTGCCTAGGCGTGCCTGCGGCTGCATCCCTAGCGGGGCTGCGTGCATGCACGGCTGCGTGCTTAGGCTTAGCTGAGTGTTATCGTCGCTGTGTGCACAGGCAGCTGCGTACCTAGCCAGCACGTGCCTACCGGGGCTGTAGGCTTGCATAACTGCGTGCCTGGGTGGCGGCGTGTGCCTGCGGGACTGTGCCTGAGAAGCGTGGGCCTGGTGGGGCTGTGTGCCTACATAGCTGCGTGCTTAGCGGGGCTGTGTCCCTAGACGTAGCTGCGTGCCTAGGCAACGCGTTCCTGCGTAGCCGTGTACCCAGGCGTGCCTGCATACATACCTGTGGCATGGCTGCGCGTGCAGATGACGCGTGCCTGTGTAGCTGCGTGCCCAGGCAGCACGTGCTGCGGCGTGGTTGCATTGCTGCGTGCCCAGCCGAGCTACGTGCATAGACAGCTCGCGCCTAACGTAGCTGCATGCTGAGGCCTGGCTGTGTCCCTAGGCAGCATATCCCTAGGAATTGTGCTTGCCTAATATAGCTACGTGTGCGTGCCTAGGCCTCGCGTGTCTAGTTGTACATAGCTGCATATCTGCGGGCCTAACATAGCTCTGTGCTTAGGGCCGGCTGTGCCTTAGGTGTTGCGCATACCTAGTATAGCCGCGTGCCTAGAGTAGCCACGTGCCTAGGCGTTGTGCAAGCCTAGTATAGCTGCGCGATGGCGACAGCCACCTGCCCCAGTGGCACGTGCTCCCGTAGGGCAGCTGCACCTGTAGCTGGCACATGCCTTCGCTATCCACGCGTAGCTTGCATGTCTGCGATAGCCATGTGCCTCAGTGGCGCGTGGGTGCATAACTGCGTGCCCAACTGTGCCTTTGTAGGTGCATGCCTGCATAGCCCGTGCCCCAGCGTGGCTGCATAGCCAGCGAGTGCGTGCGTGCAGATAGGGCGTGCCTTTGTAGGCACATGTCCAGGAGTGGCGCGTGTGCGCGTAACCACGTGCCCGGAGTGGCTGCACACGCAGCCTAACCATGAGTGCATAATCACGTGCCCAGGCCTGGCTGCACACGCAGATGGGGCATGCCTTCTTAATCACGTGCCCATGAGTGGCTGCACGCACAGCTGGCACGTGTCTGTGTAGCTGAGTGTTTCTGCGTGCATAGCGAAGCGCGTGCCTAGTGGGGCTGTGTGCCTGGTTTAGGTGCGTGCCTAGTTATCTGCCTAGGCAATGAGTGACAAGGCTTAAGTGTCTGCTTAAGCATTGTACAGGCTTCGCACAGCTGGGCAGCTGCTTATCCGCATACCTGGGGGCCTAACATAGCTATATGCTTACACCTGGCTGCGTCCCTACCCTTCGTGCGTGTCTACTATAGCTGCGCGACTGCGATAGCCAAGTGCCTCTGCGGCGCACACTACCCTATGCGTGCGTACGTAGCTGCGTGTCCAGACGTGCCTGCGTAGCCGCGTGCCCAGGTGTGGCTGCCTAGGCCGTAGCAGCTGGATAGCTGCTTAGTCGCATACCTGTGGGCCTAACATAGGTGCATAGCGCACGCAGACGGGGCATGACTTGCCAACTAGGTGTCTAGGCGCAAGCAGCCAGCACGTGCCTTCTTAACCACGTGCACAGGTGTGGCTGCGTGCGCAGCCTGCCTGGGTAGCCGCGTGCCCCCTGCGTGATGGAGCGTGCACGCTGGAGCGTGCCTGCATAGCTGAGTGGGGAGAGGGGGCCTGCGTAGCTGGTAGATGCGCACAACTGGCATGTGGCTGAGCCCGCAGACATGGCGTGCCTTTGTAACTATGTGCCCAGGCCTGGATGCACACGTAGCCTGCCTGCATAGCCACGTGCCTCGGCGATGCATGCTACTGTATGCATGTGTGTGCATAGGTGCGTGCCTCCATAACCACGTGCCCAGGCATGGCTGCGCACGCGAACAGTATGTGCGTGCATAACCACGTGTCAAGGCCAGGCTACGCACGCAGCCTGCCTGCGTAGCTGCGTGCCCCAGCGTGGCTGTGCACGCAGCTGGCGCGTGCCTGCGTTGCTACATGCATAACGGAGCTACGTGCATAGGCCATGCGTGCCTAGTGGGGCTGTGTGCCTGGCTTAGGTGCCTGCTTAAGCATTGTACAGGCTTAGCACAGCTGGATACCTGCTTAGTCGCATACCTGTGGGCCTAACATAGCCGCGTGCTGAGGCCTGGCCGGCACCCCTAGGTCTTGTGCATGCCTAGGATAGCTCCGTGGCTGTGACAGCCACGTGCCTCGGCAGCACGTGCTACCCTATGCCCGCGTGTCCAGATGTGCCTGCGTAGCTGGTAATTGCGTAGCTGGCACGCGCTTGCGTAGATGCGTGGCCCGGCGTGGTTGCGCACGCACCCAGTGCGTGCCTGCGTAGCAGAGCTATGTGCGTAGGCAGCACGTGCTTGCCTAGTGGGGCTGTGTGCCTGGCTTAGGTGCGTGCCTAGTTGTCCACCTAGCAATCAGTGACAAGGCGTAGGTATCTGCTTAGCTGCATACCCGCAGGTCTAACATAGTTGTGTACCTAGTCCCAGCTGTGTCCCTAGGCGTTGTGCATGCCTAGGATAGCTCCGTGACTATGATAAGACACGTTCCTGAGTGGCTGCGCGAGGTATCCTGTACGTGCGTAACTGCGTCGGAGGGGGGGGGGCTACGTAGCTGGTAGATACGCGCAGCCGTGCTTGCCTAGCCACGTGACCAGGCCTGGCTGCACCCGCACATGCGCAGCTGTGGGTGCCCAGGTGTGGCTGCGCACGCAGCTGGTGCGTGCTTGCGAAGATGCGTGCCCCGGCGTGGCTGCGCGCGCAGCTTGTGCGTGCTTGCAAAGACGCGTGCCCCGGCGTGGCTGCGCGCTTGCGTAGACACGTGCCCCGGCGTGGCTGCGCAGCAGCGCGTGCCTGCTTTGCTGTGTGCATAGCGAAGCTATGTGCATAGGCAGCGCCTGCCTAGTAGAGCTTGGCTTAGGTGCATAGTTGTCCGCCTAGGCAATGAGTGACAAGGCATAGGTGCCTGATTAAGAATTGTACAGGCTTGGTTCAGCTCCTGTGGCTCAGCAGGTTAAGGCGCCAGCCACGTACACCTGAGCTGGCAGGTTCGAATCTAGCCCAGGCCCGCCAAACAACAATGACGGCTGCAACCAAAAAATGGCCGGGCATTGTGGCAGGCGCCTGTAGTCCCAGCTACTTGGGAGGTGGAGGCAGGAGACTCACTTGAGCCCAGGAATTGGAGGTTGCTGTGAGATGTGATGCCATGGCACTCTATCCAGGGTGACAGCTTGAGGCTCTGTCTCAAAAAAAAAAAAAAAAAAAAAAAATTGAACAGGCTTGGCACATGCCTTGTATAGTTGCGTGACTGCTACAGCGACGTGCGTATGTGCACGTGCATAGCTGCGTGTGCGAGGGTGGGGTGGGGGTGGGGGTCTGCGTAGTTGGTAGATGCACACAGACGTGGCGTGCCTTCGTAACCACATGCCCAGGCATGGTTGCAGGCGGAGCCGGCACATGCTCCCCTAACCTCATGCTCAGGCCTGGCTGTGCACGCAGCCTGCCTGTGTAGTCACGTGCCTCGGCAACGCGTGCTACCATATGCACACGCGCGTGCGTAGTTGCGTGCCTGGGCGTGCCTAGGCGTGGCTGCAAACGCAGCCTGCCTGCGTAGCCACGTGCCCCGGTGTGGCTATGTGCACAGCCGGCGTGTTCCTAGTGGGGCTGTGTGCCTCGCTTAGGTGCGTGCCTAGTTGTCCACCTAGGCAATGAGTGACTAGGCATAGATACCCTCTTAAGGATTGTACAGGCTTAGCACAGCTGGGAACCTGCTTAGCCGCATACCTGCGGGCCTAACAGCTGCGTCCCTAGGCGTTGTGCATGCCTAGTATAGCTGCGTGACTGCGAAAGCCATCCTCCTCGGCGGCGCATGCCTAGTCCTTGCCTACGTAACTCCAGCTGCGTGCCTCCTCGGCGGCGCATGCCTAGTCCTTGCCTACGTAACTCCAGCTACGTAGTACAGCTGCGCGTCCGCCGTAGCCGCGTGCCGTGGTTGTGCGCGTGCCTGCATAGCTGCGTGCCTAAGTGCGTGGAACCAACCAACCAAAAAACATCTAGCATGGAAACGAAAGACACTAACTTACAACAGGCCTGTCCCTGTGGACGTGTTCCAAATGCTACCTGTGAGGAAGCCTGAAGCAGGTATGTTTCTCGGCCTCGATCCCCACCCACGGGCCAGGCTCTCCCCCCTTCCCGCTGCCTTCTCACCCGGGAGGGGTGGTGGTGCGTCCTGTGGTGCCAACGGGAGGGGAGCAGGCTGCAGACTGGGGTCTCGGTCGGATGCACACTTCACACGTGTTCCTGGCTCTCTGGGAGTTTGTGCAGGTTTAAAACACACAAAACAATGTGGATGGTTTTGATGCATTTTCTATTTATATTGAGAACAAGGTGACTCACATACAGAACTGTTTTCCTTTATTTCAAATGTGTAGGCCTTCAGAAAAAGGATGAGTGATGCCAATTTCTTGAGTAAGTACAGTATTGAACGCCCCCCTAAGACCCTGAGTCTGCAGGACCACGGTTAAAGTGAGTGTACTTCGCCGGCTACACGCCTGTAGTCCCAGCTGATGGCGGCTGCAAGTGCGCCGTGAACTTGCCTGTGAATACTCACTGCACTCTACGTGGGGCAACACAGCAAAACTCCATCTCTTTGGGAAAAAAGCAAAACAGCACATTTTAGGAGTGACTGCTAGATGGGTAGGGGGCTTCCATTTGGCGCTGATGAAAATGTTCTGCAACTAGATAGTAGGGATGGCTGCACACTATTACGCATGCACTGAATGTCTCTGTTATACAGGCTGAAATAGTAAATTTTATGTTATATGGACCTCGCAATTTAAAGATAAATAAGTTGACACCGTTTTTTAAAAAGCATGCCATGTAGAGTAACTCTGAGACTAACGCTTTAATCCTCAAACTATCATCTTAAATTCCTCCTTCTAATTAATGTGCGGTCATGAGACCAACCCAACAAATAAACAATCCTGTGGCCGCCTGTCTGGGCATGAGGTTTCCTAAATCCATGTGCACATAAGGGTAAAATGTAGTTGCAAATTAAGACAGAACCACCCCACACACATGACGCTGTCTCTGAAGCTGCTGGCTCTGAGATGCGGGAGGCACCTTTGTACTCCCCGCACAAAGATTCTCCCCGCTGTGCAGTGTGGTGTGTGACAAGGACCTGATCCACAATACTGGGCTGCCCTAAACCCCCATGCTTGACTTTAGCTATGTCACCAATCTAGCACCAGCCTGGGCTTCATAATTTACCTAGCAGAGCAGTTCCAAAGGGAAAGCTGCAATTGCCCCCCAGCTAATTGAAGGCCAGGGAAGGCCAATGTCTGCTCTCACACAACAAATGAGGAGGACCGGCACAAAAAATCTCTGTGACTTATTCTGAAATCTCATGAGAAGCTTACAAAATGAAAAAAAATCACTCTTCACATTAACCTCTTTACACCTTTCAGGGAAAACACCCAGGAGGATGACCCTAGGATTCATTTAGCTTGTTTATAACTTTATGTTAAAACAAGCTTTTCTGTAAAGAGTTCTGTGTCACGTTTTTGTGGCTGGTGCTGGATTTAGAATGTACTTTCTCCCACCCCTTCACCCCGTCCAAACACAAGCCCAAGGCCAGTGCCAGCCAGTTGGCCCTTGGCAGCTGCTCCAGCAGACAGGGACAGAAATGGCTGAAAGGAGGCAGAGAAGGGAGACACTGCCAGCACCCACAGCTGCTGAGGGCCACTCCCAGATCTTGTTTCAGCTCCAGCCTCCAGAGCTGCCCAGAACACCATCCTCATGGGTTCTCAAACTTAAGGTGACAATCAAATGTAGTCTATCTTAACTTTCTCACAAGGCTTACATTTGACGCTGAAAAACAAGTCAACACTATCACATTAATTTTGAGACATTTATATCTGCTTTATTCTAAATACTATGCTGGTGCAGCGACAAGTAAAGCCATTTCACTTAGCATTGAATAAACTAGAATCTCAAAATTTCAGCACACAGTATACCAACATGGAATGATTTTTAGTTTTTAAAGTCCTATCAGGAGATGCGGTGGGAGGGGAGAAGGAACAAAGAAATCTGTAACTGCTTGTGATCGATCAGGTATAAACACCACTGCGCTCTGACAAGCCCAACACAGAATGATTATTCACCACAATCAAGAAGGATTGACTCAAAGAAAGTAAGGCTGGTGTCCATGCATTCAGCCATCAATCCCTCTACTAACATGTCCACTATACCATGCTTCTAGCTATATGCCTATCCACCTATCCACCCATCTTCCCACCCCTCCTTCTATCCAACAGTCCACACGCCTATCCATGCACCCATACAATTATCTACATATTCTGATGACCATCCATCCATCTATCCATCCACACACCCATGCCAACAGCAACATACCCTTCATCCATCCATCCACCCATTCACATGCCCATACTAGTAGTCACGTACCCTTCCTTCCTTCTATCCATTCATCCGTGCAACTATCCATATACCCTTCCATTCATCTACCCATCCAGCCACTCACATGCCTATGCCACTAGCCATGTCCCCTTCCAACCATCCATCCACCCACCCACACAAGTAACCATGTATCCTTCCTTCCTCCCACCCAACTATCCACATACCTTTCCATCTACCCATTCATCCATTCACATGCCCATACCACCAGCCATGTACCCTTCCACCCAGCCATTCATCCACCCTCCCATCCATGCATCTAAACATGTACCCTTCCATCCATCCAACTATCCACATACCTTTCCATCTACCCATTCATCCACTCACATACCCATACCACCAGCCATGTACCCTTCCACCGAGCTATTCATCCACTCTCCCACCCATGCAACTAACCATGTACCCTCCCATCCCTCCAACCATTCATGCAACTGTCCACACAATGATCCACATACCTTCCATCCATCCATCCACCTATGCGACTATCCACGTACCCTTCCATTTATCCATCCATGCAACTATCCACATACCCTCCTACCTACCTATCATCCATCCATCCACATACTCGTGCAGTTGTCTATGTACCCTTCCATCCATCCATGTACCCTTCCAACCAACTATCCATTCATGAACTCATGCAACTAGCTACATATCTTTCCATCCAACCATTCATCATGTACACACCCATGGAACTATCCAGGTACCCTTCCATCCATTCATCCATGCATGCATGTGCACAACTATCCACACATCTTTCCATCCAACCATCCATCTTTCTACATACCCAACTCTCCATATACCCTTTCCATCCATCCATGTAACTATCCACATACTTATCCATCTATCCTCATACACATGCAACCATCCACATACTCATCCATTTAGTTACCCACTCACCTCTCTGTCTCATCTATCCCGTCTTATTTATCCATTGATACTTCCATTCATTAGTCATCCGTCCAACCAACCACTCGTTAAGCACCTAACTTGTGCAGGAATTGTGCCAAGTTCAGGGTGTTGAGGAATGAGAAGTAAAATTCTGGTCTTCTAGGAGCCATCATTCCAGCCTAGCAGTTAATGAGGACAGGTAAAGTTGTGGCAAATACATGTGTGATGTGACTACAAGAGTCACTGCCCCTCCACACCCCCCCCCCCGTCCTAGTCTGCAGAGGACACCACTGTTTAGGAGTGGGCATCCATTAAGAAGGTAAACTCTTAAAAGTGGAATTACTGAACCAGAAGTTGTATGCAAATTAAGGTTTGCATCTTATGTTACACCCTGTAAAAAAGCCCCCCAGACAGGTTTTGCCAAATGCTCCTCTTCTGTGCTGCCCACATTGTGGCTGCTCTCCTGTTCCCTTCATTTTAGGGGTTTTGATGCCACTTGTGAATGTAAAAGCTCATCAGCTCAAAGATGGCATGACAATTCCTGAGAGATCTGACACAGAAAATGGAGTTAGCTCGCACAAAGGGAGAGGGAGAAGCAGGGACCTTTCCCCCATTGTTATGGACTGAAATGTCAAATACAGTATGTCAAAGCCTTAAGCCCCGGTGACTGGATTTGGAGACAAGGTCTTTAAAGAAGTTATTAAGGCAAAATGAGGCCATTGGAGAGGCTCTGATCCAAGAGGACTGGTGTGTTTATAAGAGGAGAAGAGGACACAGACACGCACAGAGACAGGACCACGTGAGGATACGGGGAGAAGACGGCATCTGCATCTCAAGAACAGACGCCTCAGGAGGGCCCAGCCCTGCGAGCACCTTGATCTCAGACTTCCAGCCTCTGGACTGTGAAAGAACACATTTCGGTAGTTTTAGCCACCGTCTGTGGCAGTTTGTCATGTTGGCCCTAGGAAGCAGATAGACCCAGTAATGGAGGGATCCCAGGTCAGGGTGTGAGAGCCTTTGCAGGGGCAGACCCTACTACTCAGGAGTGAGGTCACGCATCTGGTGCAGGGGACTGTGGGACTAGGGGGTAGAGGGTGAGACAATCTGAGCAGAGCAGGTGGGCTGCCCAGGACAGGAACAACCGGGCAGAGGCAAACTGTTGGATCTGCACCCTTGGGTTCAAGCTGACTTGAACTCAAACAGGGTCTGCTTTGCCTGTGACCCAGCCAAAAGTCACCTGGTTCTCTCCTCCAAGCTCCTGAAGCCCAACATAACTTAAAAATAAAATTATAAATACGTGCCATCATTTCAATCCTAAGTATTTGAGTCTTTCTTTTCCTTCTGCATTGAGGTCCTTTCGTGACAGAATCTCTGCCCTATTCGCCTTTCTAGATAACACGGTATCTTCAACTTCACAAAACATTTTCTCTCTTGTTGATCTGCACGCACAACCAACAAAAAACAACTCCCATTCCAACATTCTTCTGTTGCCCAAACCATTTATATTAATTGCACAGATATGTTTACATTGCTCTAAACTTACGCAGAACACTGTATCTTTGAACATTTGCATCACAGGTTTTGGTTTTGGTGTGCAAAAGATAACTCTTTGCTTGAACTTTCATTTCTGTTACTCCCAAATTAAACTTTTCGAGCATATTATTATTTCTTGCTGATCCTTCAAACACAGAACAGTCTCTGGAAAAAGTGGAAAACCACTTTCCAACATGCATATTCTACAATTTCATTGAGCCTCTCCCCTCTTAAAAAGCACATAAACAATTCTGAAAAATGCTGGGTTTGTAGCTCAGAAGCGGAGAGCTTCTGGAACCAATTTCTTCAGCATGGTTGTACAGTCCACTGGGAGACACAGCCATGGCAAATGGAGAGCTGGCCCCACCCGCTGCTGCTTGTGCTTTCAGTACTGACAGTGACATTCACTCACACTCACACACAGCATGCACGTGAGAGCTGCTCATGGCAACCCCCTCTATGGCTACATTCTGGCCACCACGGTGCCCTCAAGTCTCAGTGCTTGCGGCCCAGGCAGAGCCCTCTGAGTGCCAGGCCCACATGCTCTGCACAGCTGCCCTCACGATGGCAGCAGTGCCGGGAAGCCGGCTTTGAAGACAGACCACAGCTGGCGCTGGGCACGTGACTCACTTGGAATTTATAGTAATAAAGCTGTAATTGTGCTTCTTAGACACGGCTAAATTCTGTAGGTGGATTATTCATGGGGCCTTTCCTACCCTAGGGTTCTGTGTTTTAGCCATGCAGACTATTAAGTAATTGCTGAGACTACTTACACAAGCACACACACACAGTATCAGTCCTGATGCCTCAGAGCCACATAAATATTTGATACTCTTGTTTAAGGCTCATAGCACTCAGCTCAAAGCCAGATGAAATCAGACCCCACTACACCAGGTTCTTCAAAGCAAACATTTAAATTGGTGATTTCTGCAACAGAACCTTGAGTTTTGAGGTCACTGTTTGATTTGAATGGCACACCAATCACACAAGGTTCTTAAGGCAGCAGAAAAATACGCACCCAGAACCGTGTCCTATGCACTTGCTTCTACCCCTTCACCAGCCCTTTTGAAATAAGGTCGCACGTCTTCTGCAGAGACGTACACTTTTTTCTCCTGCCCTCCTTGTAGTTAATCTAAATCCCACGCGCACCACAGTGAAACAGCTACCGTGCGCATTTTGGAATTATGGCTGCAGTCCGCCACGGCTGCCGCCTGGGAGCCAACTGACTTGATTTCTATTTCAAACCTCAAAATAAACTCATTAGCTAACTCCAATTTAGGAAGGTTTGCCTGTTCCTTTCTGACTGACAAGCCTTAGAGGCAACTGTGCTTCCAAGACTATGCGCCTGAAACACAGCTGTGTGCTAGGTGGCCAAAGCTTCCCTTCAGCCAGGTGCCCGGGACAAAGACTCGGTTCAAGCAGCTTAAACCAAACTTCTCATTTTTCGTTTCCATTAAGAGTCTCACTGTAACGAAGACACAGCAGCCATTTTAAGAACCAGAAATGTCACCATGGTATTAGAAGGCATCTCCTCCTTTGGGATGCTTTTTTAGGCTGGGATGTGGGGTATGTGGGGTGCACGGGCTCTGCTCAAATTTCCAGGGCACGAGAGATGCTGGAAACCATGCAGTCAGCAGTCACTCGGGCTTGGCAAAAACCAAACTGGTTTGGTCATATTCACTGAGCGTTCACCCACCATAAAGAAGCCCACCTCGAAATACCTTTTTAGTAACCCCAAGTCCTAATTTCACCCACCTCGAAGTGGACTGCCCCTCCTCAGAATGGACTGCAGAGGGAGATTCTTTGTGCTCCCTGGGGTCCTCCGCCTGCCTTCGTGGTTCGACAGAAGCTCCCTGCAAGGGACAGCACAACAGACACCAAGTCATCCAGCGGCCCCCCTTAGGACGTCTGTCATTATGAAAGCCCTCATTTGTGGGTTCGCCTTGCACGCCCATACCACGACATCAGTGACACTGCCTGCTGTCCATCCCAGGAATCGGCGGAGAGCCTTGCCGGTTCAGCTCTACAAAGCGTTTCATTGAAGCAATTGAACTAAGACCCCACCGCCCACCACTTCTATTCTGGGCAGGAAACAGATCTCTTATGTGAAGCTGTAACTGTGTGGCACAATTGGCCAAAAGAAATAAAGTACAGCTGGTCACACATCAGGCAGCGAAGCCTCAAGCCCTAGGACTCAAAGAGTGTGGGATTCTCTGCTCCTGATGGGCAGACATGGAATTCTTGGAGGGCACGCTGAATCGTCCACAGCCCAGATCGACCGCAGAAATAAACGCTTGCAGGGTGTGCTTGGGTTTCAGGGCCAGGGTGCCACAAAGCAAGCTGGCGGCTTTCTTCTCGTGTTCATGTTAAGTATTATCATATCTTACACAAAATTTACCACTGGTTTGTTTTTTTGTTTAAGAAACTGCATCTGTAACTGAAGAAATTTTTTTCTTTGAAATAAGAAATTAAATAAGTTACAAAATCAGATGTAGCAGGCAAAAAAAGCAGAAGGAAAGTGAGAGACTGGTGACTCTGACATATGGTTAAAAATATGGAGTTTTCTAGAAAGCTTGATACTAACTCTCATCAAAAACAATGCATAGGGTTAAATGCATTTTAAATATATTTTGTCTCAGAGCAATTCTTAAAAATATTTGCAAATAGGCTTGGTGCCCGTAGCTCAGTGTGTAGGGCACCCGCCATATACACTGAAGGTGGCAGGTTTAAGCCCCCGGCCTGGGCCTGCTAAACAATGACAAATGCAACCAAAAAAAAAAGTCTGGGCATTGTGGTGGGTGCCTGTGGTTCCACCTACTCAGGAGGCTGAGGCAAGCTGTGATGCCTTAGCACTCTACTGAGGGCAATGTAGTGAGACTCTGTCTCAAAAACAAAAAAAAAATACTTGCAAATAGGCCGGTGTGGTGGCTCACACCTGTAATCCTCTCACTCTGTGAGGCTGAGGTCGGAGGATGGCTTGAACCCAGAAATTTGAGACCAGACTGGGCAAGAGTGAATCCTTATCTCTACCAAAAATAGAAAAATTAGCCGGGTGTATACCCAGCCACTGAGGAGGCTGGGGTAGGACGATCACTTGAACCCAGATTGAGTTATGATGACATCGCTACACTCTACCCAGGGTGAAAGAGAAGAGAACGAAATAAAAATCTTACAAATAAAAAACAGAAGACTGTAAAAAGCCAAATGCTGAAAATATTAAATGGCATCAGTGTTGCAAAAGTGGCTCTCGTGTGTTACCATAAGGCACCAGTATTCATTTCAGAGGGATTCATGATCATTTTTCTGTAGTTTCCCTCCAAGTTTTTTGCCTTACAGTAGGGAGGTAGCAGGCAAGCTAAGAATGAGAAAGACAGAAGCCAGAGAGTGTCATGACCAGTTAGGAATGAAAGCTGCCGGTTTTGAGGAATACAGCACTTAACTGTGCCGTGAACATACCAGTGTCTGTCCCCAAGTACCTCTCACACCAGGTGCCAGTAGACAGGCTGATGGACACAGACGTTCAGACAGCCAGGCTGAAGTAGCACTGCATCCGGCCAACTGACTTTGGGCATCCTGTGTCTCATGACAGCCAAGGGCAGCTGTGCCCTCACTGTGGCTCCACACTCACCTGTTTGTAGTGGTCTGTGGACGGTGACGACCGGGATCTTTCGTGAATGAACTGCGGCTTGTTGTGTTGGTCCAGACCCACATCCAGAATGTCATCTGCTGAGTGATACCGCCCGGAACTCCTGGCTTCCAGTGGTTTCCTCTGTTTCTTCCAAGAGGCCTGATACTCCGCAAAGGTTCCAAGTCGCTGTGGGACTTCCAGCTTCCCTACCTTTTCTGCTTTTCTGTGACTGGTGAGGCTCTCCCCAAAGGAGCTAGTGTGCGACCAGGGCTCGGCGCCCTCACACCCTCGGCCAGCTGGCTGTGGCCTCTCTCTTAGGAATGCATGAGGCACTCGTCTCTGCCCAGGCCTCTGGGGAACCTGTTTGCTTGTTTCCTCAAAAAACTTCCATCTGTCAGCAAAAGAACCCATAGTATCCTCAGGTGTCCTGGGGTGCTGGTGAGGACCACAGGCCCCTGAGAGGCCCACCTCATTCATTTTCTCTGGCTCAGAGTACGACTTCAGTTTCTGCTCTGCCGTAAATCGTTTCCGGCCTCTGATGCGGGGAACGTGGGGCATGCCGCTTCCAGAGGAGGCTGGCTTGGCCTGGCCCGCTTCCCACAAGTGAGGCACAGGGTCCGGGTCCCCAGGGACTGAGGGTGAGGTGCTGTGGGGCCCCGTCCTGTGTTCTGCTGACTTTGAGTGCTGCTCCACCGGGTGGGGGTCTAAATCACGGCGCTGGAAAGACGTGGCCCTCAGGACTCGTGCCTGGGCTTCCTTCACGTGGTCCTTGTAGGTGCCGGAGAAGGGTCCTTCCGGCGGGGTGCTGGCAGCATCTTCCCCGTCTCCGGTGCCGGTCAGAGTCGCCGTGCTTCTGCTCTTTTGTAGCCTGGCTCTGCGCATCTGGATCTCGTTCCGTAGGGTGGTGGCAAACCGGTCACTCCTCCGCGTGGGTCTGCCCACCTGTGCGTCGAATGGCGAGAGCCTCGCTGTGCCACCACCCTGGCTGCTCTCCAGCTGGCATGTCCCCTCCTGAGCCAGGGAGTGCAACAGGGGTGTCTTCTGGGGAGAGACCCTGCTGCTTTCTCCAGCCGTCCACCTGGAGCTGTCTGCCCTTGATGGCTGCCTGGCTTTGTCCATGAGGCCGGCCCCGGGAGGCTCCTGGGTTCCAGTGGAGCAACCCTCGGCCCCTGCGTCTAGGGCATAGCAGCGTCCTACCTCATGAGAATCCAGAAGCTCCTGGTGGTGAGATAGGTGCCGGCATGAGCTCTGGCCCCCCAGCTGCAAGGGAGGATACTGGAGGGCCCCCGGGGCCACCCTGGGAGGCCAGCATCCCTCTTGGGGCTGGGCTGCCCAGGTGTCTGCCTGCAGGGGCTGTCTGGTGGACACGCAGTGATGTGGGCCCTGCCCGCTGACATCCACCTTCTGGTCAGCAGCACCGAGGCACCTCACCCGAGTGTGGCTATCATCCAGGAGGTGGGTGGTGGGAGGCCCCGGTCGGAGGCCTGTGGCCCGCAGCTCCCTCAGCAGCATGGGAGCCCCAGGATTCTCAGGGACAAAGGGGCTCTCATCACTGTACTGCAGTGGGTGCTGTCCCTTGTGGGGAGGCTGTGAGAAGCGCACATCTGTGCTGGACAGAGAGGCCTGGAGCCTGCCAGGAACCCTGTCTTCAGAGGATGGCCAGCTGCAGTCCAGTCGGGGCTCCTGTGGGCCTCCTGGGCCTCCTGCTCCCTTCCCACTGGTGGGGCGCACTGGCCTCAGTGGCTGATTGGTAGGGTCTGGTCGCCAGTCACTGTGAAGCTGAGCCTGGGCCAGGACTGTAAAGTGCTGTGTGGTGGCCGCCTCTGAGAGCGGGGGCCCTGGGACCTTCTCGTGGCTTTTGGTGGCAGCGAAGCTATCGCTACGGAGAGGGGGCGGGGGTGGGGGAAGGGGTGGGGAAGAAGGTGCTTTCTTCTTGTCGGGAACATGCCAGACGGGCCC
The DNA here is from genome assembly GCA_963573935.1 of Arctocebus calabarensis. NCBI lineage: Eukaryota > Metazoa > Chordata > Mammalia > Primates > Lorisidae > Arctocebus > Arctocebus calabarensis. The sequence continues at coordinate 19,118 of CAUYON010130812.1, read as the reverse complement.
TAAACTGGACCTCCCACAAGAGGACGGCCTGGGCTCAGCACTGTCCTCTGGCCTGGGGCTTTTGCTGCTGTCACCAGGCACCCTGGGTGGGAAGCACCCAAGCCTCTCCTCCAGGCCGGGAGGGTCAATGGTGGCCTGGCCGTGCCGGCTGCCGCCCTGCCTGGAGGCCTCCCAGAGGCCCACGCTGTAGGGGATGCTCTCTGCAGAGGAGGCATCGGCTTTGGACAAGGTGTGGTCGGGAGTGCCTGAGCTGGTGGAGAAGGAGCCGTAGGCCGAGTCTCGCTGGCTGTGGGAACCCAGGTGGTCGATGCTGCTGTTGGACTTGGCTCCTGAGAGACGGCCAGAGGGGTAGGGCTGGGAGGGGTGGTCTAGGCTGTCCATGCTCCCCAGGGAGCTGAAGTGTCCAGAGGCACGCTGGAGGGTTGTTTGCTCCCACGAGCTGGACAAGTCATAGGAGGAAGAACTGCAAAAACAAAGCAACGATAGGCAGGCTTTAGTGTCCAGCATGGGCAAAGGGCAAGACTACAGGGCCAGAGCCACGAGCACGGTGCCCTTGAGCAAGTGTCAAGACTCCCACAGTAACTCCCCAAGTAAGATCCCTGGGTCTGAGGTTTCAGCCCAGAACGTCTACACTGTGGTCCAGAGAGGGCAAAACTTGTCACGTGCAGGCTGACTAGACTGTTCTCCCCACAGAGGCTGAATGCCTTGTCACCAGGCAGACACCTTTGAAGACCAGCACCTCTCCCAGCCAAGGTCCATATCACCCGCCGGCCTGTATCAACACTGAGTCGAGACTCACGTGCAGAAGTTGGCAGGCTACAGCCCAGGAACTGAGGATGGGTGTCATACTTTTAAATGGACTGAGGGAAAGAACTCAAAAAAAGTAATTTCTTAAAATTATATGAAATGCACACTGAAGCTCATTAATTAAGTCTTACTGGAACACTGTGCCTGTTCATGTTTGGTCTATGGCTGTTTTCATGCCAGAGGAGCCTGCACAAAACCAGAAATACTTACTCCACCACCCCCTGCAGAATTGGTTGTGGACCCCAGTTTAGTGTATGAAATGATGGTTATTACGGATTAACAACACGAAGAAAGCGATCAAATGAGAAAAATATTAAAATTAAAAGAGAAAGTTTGAGGTTAACATTTCCCTTCCCTAGCCAAACAGTAGTTACCAGGTCCTCTTTACACCCTCCAGTCAGTCTGATATTTGATTGGGTGACAGGCTTTACTAGCAAGGCCATATGCAGGTGCACTTAGCACTGGTCACACCGTACGGAGTGTCTGGAGCTACGCACGACCACAGAACCAATACTTCCCAACCAAGACGGTGTCTAAGAGGGAGAAATAAATCACCAGCTGAGAAGTTAATGCTCCAGGGAGGAAGTAACTGTCTGTGCAGCTGATGGCTCTGAGTGAGGGAAAAAAGCTGTGGTACAACTGAGGGAACCAATTGTGAGGGGGAACGGAGCACACTGCTCGCCCAGGAAAAGGTGCAGAGGCAGAAACACACACAGGAGAACAGACTGGCTGAGTCATCTGTGTCAGGGAATTTTACTCCATTTTCCTGTAAGGGCAGGTGTCTTCAAACCAGGGGCATGTTCCTGGTCATCCTGCAACATTCCTGAGTGACCACTCCACAGAGCCTATGTCCAAGCAGCTGTAAATAAACACACTAAGTGCTGTTTCCACACCAACGTGGGCAAGATGCATGTGTCTTTAGTTGAGATCCTGCCAAATGCACTTACTAGAGACCCTGCTACATTAAGTCACATCCGTAATAAAAGGCCCCATTTCTCACTTATGTTTTACTGTTCAGTAGAGGATCTTTGGTTTTTCTAAAACACTTGGGGCTCTAGATACCACCACCTCTTGTTGCCCCAAACAGGTAATGTTGTATTTGAGATGTATTCCCTTCATGTCTCATAGGCACTTTACTTTGCAATTCTGCAGCAGGCCAGTATTTGATTACAGTCAGAAAATAGATTGTGTGGTTGTTAGCTCCAAACACACATACACACATAAGCACACACACATGCTTGCACACTCACATACACTCAGGTGTGCACATATACAGATATGCACGTGCACACACAGGCACACTCATGCGCATACAAGCCCAAACACAGAAAAACACATGCAGGCTTGGCACCTGTGGCTCAACGGGCTAAGGTGCCAGCCACATACACCTAAGGTGGGTTTGAATCCAGCCTGGGCCCGCCAAACAACAATGACGGCTGCAACCAAAAAATGGCCGGGCGTTGTGACGGGCACCTGTGGTCCCAGCTACTTGGGAGGTGGAAGCAAGAGACTCACTTGAGGAGCTGTGATGCCATGGCACTCTACCCAGGGGGACAGCTTGAGGCTCTGTCTCAAAACAAACAAAAAAAAGCCCACATACAGATTGCATGCAAACACATGCACACATACAAACACAATTGCACACAAACACATGCACACATACATGCACACCCCCACACACATGCAGGTGCATACACACCCCCACACACATACATGCACACCCACACACATGCAGGTGCATACACACAAACACACAGAAACACATGTGTGCTCACATATGTGGGGACACACACATGCACACACCCTGAAACCACACTATGTACTCTTATCCCTTCCTTCCAGCGGGAGACTAATGAGGATATTTGCCACTAACCCCAAGAGGGCCGAGGACAGAGTGCAGACACTTAATAGAACCTCCTGGGAAGAGTGCAAGAAATATGCCTGCTGCCCAGGAAATATCTCCTACCTTCTAAGGCACATGAGTGCCATGAACAGTAGCCCAGCACCTCTGAACCCACTCCCTGGCGTCCACTTGGCTGCCCAAAGGCACTCCACTGAAACCTAAGGCCCAGGGCACGCCTCACACAACAACCCACAACACAGGGCCGGCCTACTCTTCCCATCTTGCAATTTCTTTGTTTTCCATTGTCACAGGCTTGCTCAGAGAACAATGTAGAGATTTCTAACCATAATCATGTGTCTGTGGCCTTGCCTCCTCAGAAATGTGAGAATCGTTCTCAAGTCAAGACATGTGCCCTCCTGACAGGGCTACAAGGCCTGGGTCTGCAGAATGCTGAGCAAACCCCGCACCCCTGCAGGGAACAAGCGCCTACCTGGCGTGGTGTCGGCCGTGCCAGGAAGGGCCACCGCTGGCAGGGGGGAACAGAGAGGCCGCTGGTTCAACGTGGCTGTCAGAGAATTTGGTGGCATGCCAGGAGTGAGGCCTCCAGCTCAGATCACTCTTCCTGGAAAAGAATGCAGGCGATTCAGGGCAGCACATGCTGGATGTCCTCCTGCCATGACAGGAGTGTAGGAACGACGGCTATAGCCACCTGTGCGGCATCAAGCCTGGGGGGCTTCCCGTTGAGACTGCACGCACGCTCTTTTTAGGTTTTTGCTCACCACCAACTTGACTTAATGTAGAGTGGGAATCATAGGCAGCCCTCTTTAAAATTTACTCCTTTACAAACATGTACAATTGTTATGTATCAATTTAAAATTTTACAAATGCAAAAACAAATAAAATTTATTGTACATAGTAAAGGAGCAAACCTTGTCCTCTCCCCTCTCCTATCTTTTGCATTTCAGCACAGATTTGCACAGGGCCCTGGCTAAGGAGCAGAGAAAGGGTCTGGCCGGAGAAATGGTCAAAGAGTTATGGGCCCTTTGGTGACCTGGGGTTCACACTGCCTATCTCTATCTACGTAGTAACTAAGTAATCACAGCCAGGGCCTCTGCTCCTGGTAAGAGCCTGCTAGGCTTCCCTGAAACTGTCCCCATCCCATGTGGAGCTTATTAGTGTTTTGGCCACACCTGTCCATGTGTGTTGTGTGTCTAGCTGGAAAACCCTACAGGTGTCAGTAAGGTAGCAGAGCCTGCAAGAGAACGCTGCTAAGACCTGTCTCTCTCCCCACTTTACAGGAAGTGGGCTTTACTGTTTTTTCTAATTGGGACAAAAATGACCTCATTTTGGAAAGTTGACAGCCCAATCACGAATGGAGAAAGAGCTCAACTGAGTGTCTTCAGGTACTTTATGAAAATCATTGTTCCCAATAGGCAAAATATTAAATAATAATATGCAACAAAGAATAGCTGACAAAGTAAACCCAAAAAGCATTCATAACACTGAACTTTTCATGAGTCACATCACTTTAACAAGGAAAAGTCTATGGGTGGCCAAATGTAGACTGTGCTGGCTTCATAATAGTTGCCCATGAACCAAAGAGAAAGCATAAAACCAACAAATTCATCACACCACAGGAGGACAGGAATTATAAAAGCCCAGACTGTACCTCATAGAATTTCTCAAAATCCTCATAAGGAAGGTTCTGGCCCCATGAATTTCATTTTCGGCTGGCTTTTTCTGGCCTATGATATCCCCAACTTCTTTCATATTCCCTTATGGCTAATCAATGAAGGAAATAAACTACACTGAGTGAAACTGGAGGCAAAGGGTGGTGGGAAAACGCTGGGAAAAGAAAAGAACACCTAACACTCTTTGGCCACGCTCTTTCTGCTAGCTGGGACTAGTGGGGCAATCCTTTGCGGGTTGAATAAAAGTCCTCCAGAAAAAAATACCATTAGCAAGCATGTGTAAACATACTAGCAATACATTTGTTCTCACAAAGCATTTGTGGTAGGTTATGAGGAGTCCAGCGACCCTGAGATGCTGTGTCTTGCGAGACCCCAAACGAGCCACATGAAAGGTCACGTAGAGAGCAACCCTAGGCAGCCCCAGCTGCCAGAGTCTCAGCCCACCCACCCGACACAGGAGGAAAAGAAGCCATTTGCCAATCTTGTCCCCTGCAGAGGGGACATGGAGAGAGACTGAGGAATCCTGCCAACAGCAAGAACCAAGGCCTGAAACTTCTGGGTGTCTCCAGCAGTTCAAGTCACCCCTGCAGAGCTCCCTGTCATTGTCGCCACTGTCCCCATGTGGACTCATGGCTTTGGTCCCAGCAGACGTGCTTCAATCCCAGGTGAGGCCCCTCCTGAGTCATGAGTTAGGAGACAAGACACTCATCGTCTTAGAGCGCTGCTGGAATCACCAGCCACAGCTGTTATTTAAATTAATCAGCACAAAAGGGAATCCAAAGTTCAGTTCCTCAGTCATACTAGCCACGTGACAAGGGCTCAACAGCCACATGTGGTCAGTGGCTACTGTGCTGCCAACCTGCGTGGTAAGAACACTGCTGCACTGCTGATGCCTGCTAGCAGGTGACTATCCACACTGCCTCTTCTCCCGCCCTCCCAAAATGTGGAGACGACCACCTTCTGGAGATCTTCTACAGCAGATCTTTCATCCGAAAATATTAATAACCAGCCACAACACACACACGTGTTTCTTTCCATAGAAGTCAACTACTTCGTGCTTATGCAATTTTACAACTGGAATTACTATTTTACACCAAGAATTTTGGGACAACTTTTCATGCAGCAGAGATCATCAGAATAGAGGGCATGGATCTTAATTCTGCTTCTGAAGATACCCGTTAAGCATTTCCCTTCCTGAAGACACAGTTTCAGTTTTCAGAACTGTTGCAAAGATACTGAATCACCCCGTGGGACCCATTCCTCAAATTCAAGCCTAAAAAGGACTCACATCTTTAACTTAATCAGTTACTATTACAGGGATAGCAGCTTGGTGGTAACATTAACCTATTAGCCCTAAACAAACAAATCCCTAACAAAAGTTTTATCCTACTATTGACCTCCAGCAGAAATAAGGATCAACTCAGTGCTGTAAATAAATCAGACTGTGACCACAGACGCAATCTAGCAGATAAAAAGGGCTAAGCAACCCCATTCCTGCACCAAAATGTCTGCTAAAACCTGAATACTCTGTTTTAAAATAAAATTATAATAGTAATTAATAGTAACATTTCACATTTCTTTTTTTACCTTAAAGGTTTATTCTACACAATTTTACAAAATATTTGCTTTGAATATTTCACAAATAAAGGTACATTTAGCTACAAGTCTCCATTTTCCCCTATGAATGGGGAACTTTAGTAAATTTCATTACATGTATTTTACCACAATTGCAAAAAAAGCAAAACATGTTCTGTATATCTGCAGTAGCTACGGGACAATACTGTGGATGTGTCTATCAGGAGAACACAGATGTACATGTAGGGGTCAAAATGTAGGCCTGAGAAGGAGGAAAGAAAGATGGGAGAGTCAGAACTGGGGACATCAGAAGCTGATGACATGGAAGAGGGCTCCCAACCACAGCATCCATGGTAGGTGGTGACACAGCTAAGTGACATATCCCACATGTTCGTAACATGCATCTCAGCTGGCTCACGTCTTTGACAACTACCTGAAGATGAGGGGTATGCTCTAGCAGGCAATGAATAAATGAAAAGAAACACAGAAACTCCTTTTAAAAAAGGTAACACAGCTTGGTGCCTGTGGCTCAGCGGGCTAAGGCATCAGCCACGTACACCTGAGCTGGCAGGTTCGAATCCAGCCCTGGCCCACCAAACAACAATGACGGTTGTAGCCAAAAAATGGCCGGGCATTGTGGCGGGTGCCTGTGGTCCCAGCTACTTGGGAGGTGGAGGCAGGAGACTCGCTTGAGCCCAGGAATTGGAGGTTGCTGTGAGCTGTGATGCCACAGTGCTCTCTCCAGGGTGACAGCTTGAGGCTCTGTCTCAAAAAAAAAAAAGGTAACACACAGATATGTATGTCAATTACATAAAGGCCTAGTCAGCAGCTATGACACTAATTAAGGTAAGACTATTTTAAAAAAGAAACAGGCTCAGCACCTGTGTCTCAAGCGGCTAAGGCGCCAGCCACATACACCTGAGCTGGTGGGTTCGAATCCAGCCCGGGGCCTGCCAAACAACAATTTTTTGGCTGCAACCAAAAAATAGCTGGGCATTGTGGTAGGGGCCTGTACTTGGGAGGCGAAGGCAGGAGAGTTGCTTGAGCCCAGGAGTTGGAGGTTGCTGTGAGCTGTAATGCCACAGAACTCTACCCAGGGCTACAGCTTAAGGTTCTGTCTCAAAAATAAAATAAAAAATAAATAAAAAAGAAACAAATGAAGACACATGGCCAAAAGGGTTATACACAGTCTGCCATAACTAGAGACACAGTGGTTACTGGGAATGGTCAAAATTTCCTAATATACGTGTGCTTTTTTCCAAGTTCTCTGAATTTTCTGGTGTCTAATGAACATGCTTGGGAATCATGCCAGGGTCAGGCTGTTTTCTGTGTGTTCATGCCTCTGAAATGGCTAGGTTGTGTGGACGGGAGAGGAGTGAGAAGGGGACAGAGGAGGGCACATCCCGCCCTGCCGGCTGGCTGCCCAAGTGCAGGTCAAGGGATCTGGGCACACAGCGCTGTGGCGCCACCTGGTGCCCATCCATGGTTATGGTCCCTCTGGCTCAGTTCCAGCACTGCTCCAGCCCCAAGGTGGGCTGGAAAAGAGATGCCTTTTTACAAGGTTGTGGTATTTCCTCCTGCACAAGATGCACAGCTTTAAACCACCTGGTCCCCAGAACTGTGGGTGTAACAAGCAGGACGCAGATACAATTCTGTGCATTTCCTTCCATCTGGCAGGTGTGGTGGGCAGCTTTCTTTTCTTTTCTTTTCCTACGCCTGCTTTTGTGAGTGTTCTCATACCGTTATTCCACCCAAACATTAACTTTAATTAGTCCATAATATTCCTTTCATACAGCTACCAAAATGATAGAGTATGAACAACATTAGCAGTGGGTTTTCTGGTACTCCAGAAGAAACTATTCATTCTAATGGTGGGGTCCCCTGAAATCCTTTCCAGCTAATTATATTCCAAACTTAACTTTTTTAGAGAAGTCTTCTCCCCTACTCCTTGGAAAGGATAGGGTTTAGATCACAACCATAAAAAAATGCTGGGATGTCCTTGAACATTAAGAACCACACATTTTTATTAGTAAACTATCTCAAGAATGAGGGGGAAAGTATCCAAAGTACTCAACAATAGTATGAAACCAACAGATAACAGCCATGCGCCCACACAAAAGATAAAACACAAATACAGTCTTTTGAGGGTGAGGGGAGAGGAGGGGGAAGGTTGATTGGCAGGATCTCAAGTAATGTGCACAATGTGAGGGTGTTCATCACGCCCCCTGAAGGGCTCCACTACAACTTGAATTGAAAGAAAATATTATTAATTTGAAATGGAGGAAAAAACCCAGGAAAAACTCCCACAGGTCTAGAGATCAAATATTCTGTTTCATTTTTAAAAGAAATTATTAGAAGAACTGCGTCAATGAAATCTTTATTATTGGGCGGCGCCTGTGGCTCATCGGGTAGGGTGCCGGCCCCATATACGGAAGGTGGTGGGTTCAAACCCAGCCTCGGCCAAACTGCAAAACATAAAAGTAGCCAGGCGTTGTGGCCGGCGCCTGTAGTGCCAGCTACTCGGGAGGCTGAGGCAAGAGAATATCCTAAGCCCACGAGTTGGAGGTTGCTGTGAGCTGTGTCAATAAAAAAAAAAAAAAAAGTCACGTCACTGTTGGGTTACTTTCCTAACTTTTATGAGAGAGCAAAGCACCAGCACTACCTGCTAAGCAAAGAAAGCTGGGAGCTGAGAGAAAGGGCCCTGGCCTGCAGGGAGCCCACGTCACCGGTCCACACCCTGCTTAGACACTATGATCAGGAGGGCTGCAGAGGTGGGGGGCTGGAGACTTTGAGCTTGGTCAGAGGTGCCGGAAAAAATAACTACAGTAGACTCTCTGGAGCTGACCAGCTCCCTACACTGACCACCTCCTTAAGTTGGCCTAATTTTCACAGAACAGACACGCACCACATATCAGGACAGTACGCCAGTTCCTTACGGCGACCACCTCCGTATGGTGACCAATTTGTTACAGTTCCTCGGGTGGTCAACTTACAGAGGTTCTAGTGGAATGCTGTCTTAGGGTGTGGAAGAGCCCTAAGTGGGAAAGGCCTTGCAGGTAAAGGGCCGGGCTGGGAAGTAACAAATACCCTCCTGATGTCAGACCCTTAGAGTCTGGGGAGGGGCACAGAGGGCACATGCTTCAGGAACAGCTGGCGTGGGGGGCAGGGGGCTTTGCTTGGCAACCGAACCTTTAAACATCAAATGAAGCCCTGGCTCTGACCCCAGGCTTCCTTCTGTTTCCTGCTAGCCCTGCGGGAAGTCCTCTTCCTTTCCTAGTCTGTCTCTAGCTCCTGCCAGATTAATCTCATAGCTCTGGCCAGGTCTCCCCCCTCACTGTGGAACCGATTTCCACAGAAGGAAGGGTACCCTCCTAGGCTCTCGGTTGGCTAGGCCAGGGGTTCTCAGAGCATGCGCCCAAGGCCCACAGCATCAGTACCACCTGGGGTAGATGCAAACACCTCTCTCCAGCTGAGTCTGCACAACCTCTTCCCCAGCCCTCCTTCAAGCCTCCTTTTCCGCTGCAGCCCCCCTCGCCCGCCACTCTGCAGGATTTCCCGCTCCAGTTCCCAGCTTTGAAGAGCCTGGTAAGGTTGATACAAGTTCACGTCTGCATCTCAAGCCTGGCTCAGCTTCAAAGCACAGCTCCGCTGCCCTGTCCTCAGGAAAGACCCTCCTGGGGTTGGCTGCCAGCCCTTCTTTCCTCTCTCTGAGTCACCACTTATCACAGCTCTAGCATATCACTCAGCAGTGGACTCCGGGAAGGCAGCACCTAATGGGATGATCTTAACCCACCCGGCTGCAGTGCTTCTACCATACATTCAGTGTGTGGACAGAAAGCACAAGAGTTGGGAGGCTGAGGCAAGAGAATCGCCTAAGCCCAGGAGTTGGAGGTTGCTGTGAGCTGTGACGCCACAGAACTCTACTGAGGGTAATATAGTGAGACTGTGTTTCAAAAAGAGAGAGAGAGAGAGAGAGAAGAGAAGACATGAGAACATTGTGTAAATGGTAACTGTGTGTTTACTATGAGAAAAAAGGGCACTGTGGGAAGATTTACAGAGCGTTCTCTCCCCGGGCAGTGTTGTGGACAATGCCATCCTGTGGACGGTGACATCATGCCTGATAAAATCTGGTAATCCTAGAAGATAAGGGTCAAGTAGTTCCTGCCTTTATACACACAGTGAATTAAGGCACGATAAAAATTCCCCAGTGACCTAAGTCACTGAAACCCATACAAGACATCAAAGCCAAATTGTAAGCGAATGCCAGAAGCAGTGCTCACACCAGATGAAAGCTTCGAAGCTGCTGTCCCCTAGCAAGACCAAGCAAGCCCAGGCTTCTGCGTCGGCCTCTGGCCTTCCTCCTGGGACCCTTGGTGTGCCGGAGGAATGTCACCAAATGGACACAAGCCGTGAAGCAGACTCAAATGACTTGCTTTTTCTATTTATGTTTATAGCCCTCATTTCTATAAACCTGTAACTGTTGGAAAGAAAAAAAAAAGAGAGAGACCTCTCTCCCAGGATCCCAAGCCACCTGTGCTCTAGGACCTGCGTCTCCCAACTAACATCTGGCTTTATTTGTATCTTAAAAGGCATGAATAACCTCCAGCAGAATTTCCTGGCAACACTGCCACAGGATGAATTGGTCAGCGAAGAATGTCAGGATGTTCGAGTGAGCAATCATTCTTAGGGCTAATTATGCATTGCCCTAAGGATTAACAATAGGGCCAAGGAGGTTTACGTATATAAGAGTAAAGAACAAAAAATCCCGGTAGGCTGAGTCAACATGTCTGTATCAGGCAAAAAACATTACCAAAACTAAGCAGAGAGACTACAGCCTGCTGTCACCTACAGGCTATGTATAAAGAGTTCTATGCATGTAAAACAGATGTGGAGGAGAAGGAATGAAATCTCCAGAAACAATCTCACCCACCTCACCCTTTCTGGAATTCTGTCCAGTACACAAAGCCCACAATTAACTATATTTTCACTGAATTTGCCCTCAAACTCCCCTCCTGGGCCCTGTGGTTACTCACAACATTCTCAAGGTAAAAGGTACAACAAGTCAAGAAGGTTTTTCTCCTAGAGAATGGAGTGAGGAACAGGAATACACAGAAGATATGACGTGCAGGGTAGGAACCGCAGTGAGGGCCATCTGAGTCACTGCTTGCAGTTGAACATTGACCATGAAGAGAGGGAAGGCTGCTATTCAGAGAGAGACGCAGCAGGGGAAATTTACCAAGAAACCCGGCATCCCTCCCAATGCAAACTATAGGCACTACCACTATAAGGTAAGTGCGGCAAAGCTGAATGCTATTTCCACTAAATAACATTCGGAAATCTGTAATTTTACTCCAAACGTCTCGCAGACCCCTTAAGGTTGGGAGAACTATGAAATATTCCCACCCATAGAGTGCTCACTATAGTAAACCACCAGTCCGTTCACACGTATGCTAAGTGGCGGATACCTGGGTTGCCAGGAGAGTTTTGAGACAAACACAGTCGACAGCATCCTTTCTGAATCACCTGTGCAAGTTCCAACTTGCTCACCTCATCGCTGTTGCTGGGAGGGCTTCATTTCTTTCCGTCCAGGGAGATTTTACATTTCTTGATTTCTGTGTATCTCAAAACCTTCATAATGACCCACATAAAACCTTTCCTATATTTTATATTATCTTCTGTCTCAGGACAGAAGGCATCCTTCTCCTTGCAAGACCATCAAGTCAGAGAATGATTGATCCTCTGTATTCTTACTTTATGGCCCTTGGTAGAGTGTCGTGGCGTCACAGCTCACAGCAACCTCCAACTCCTGGGCTTAGGTGATTCTCTTGCGTCAGCCTCCAGAGTAGCTGGGATTACAGGCGCCTGCCACAACACCCGGCTATTTTTCTGTTTTGCAGTTTGGCTGAGGCTGGGTTTGAACCCGCCACCTTCGGCATATGGGGCCGGTGCCCTACTCACTGAGCCACAGGCGCCGCCCTGATCCTCTGTATTCTTAAATTCAATAAACCACCACATCATACTTGAAAAACTGAAGTAGGAAAAGTCACTCAGGGAAGATCTGACTCCCTCTCTCCCCATATGTGAGTTCTGTCCTTTTAATATAGCTGCAGACAAACACCCTTGCTGTCCTTATTATCACATGTAGGCACACCCACAACAAACGGAGTAAATGGCACAACCCGCTCCACGGTGGGTGCCAAGAACTCTGCCGCTTGTCAGGCCAACACTCCACCTGAACAGGGGTAGTGTCTGTGCTGGGGTGACCCAACTTAGCTAATCAGCACATCTCACAGCTGTCCGAACACTGTGCAACTACCGAGCTGCAAATACCTCCTGAGTACTTTCCCTAATAATGCCACCTCATTCAATTAAAATGCCTTTGGACTCTTGCTGCCCTGACCAGGCTTTCTTTCATGATAGAATCAAGTTATCAGACACCTTCTGGAGGCAGTGGCAAATAGCTTGTTATTAGCGGTGGGAGGGAAGCACAGAATGAGGTAGTTTTCATTATTGAGCATTTCCTTAGTGTATGAAGAACAGATGATGCTAAAATAAAACAAAAATGGGTTTTCTTTAATGGTAAGGTATGCCCTTACTTCCTACCAAGGGATGTGACTAGTGGGTGGGCTTAAAGGGGACAGTTCTTTTTTTTTTTGAGACAGAGCCTCAAGCTGTTGTCTTGGGTAGAGTGCTGTGGCATCACAGCTCACAGCAACCTCCAACTCCTAAGCTCAAGCGATTCTCCTGCCTCTGCCTCCCAAGTAGCTGGGACTACAGGCACCTGCCACAACGGCCTGGCTATTTTTTGGTTGCAGCAGTCATTGTTGTTTGGCGGGCCTGGACTGGATTCGAACCCGCCAGTTCAGGTGTATGTGGCTGGCACTTAGCCGTTTGAGCCACAGGCGCAGAGCCAAGGGGGACAGTTCTAAGGAAAGGTGGCACTTACTCCTTTACAACCCGCCGGCAGCCATCTGCTCAGGGCTCTGTCAACCTCACCTCTCCCCGAACCTTGGCAACAAACCAAAAGCGTGTTCACTGTGTCTAGACAAGCAGCCAGCACAGAGCACCAGCTGCTTGCAGGTACAGCTACAGCCAAACACAAGATGTGCAGAGAGGGGGCCCCTCAGTGCGCTCAGCATCAGGTGGCACAGAGCCCACACAGCCTTCACCTGAGACAGACAGAACTGGACGTGGGCCACCCCCACCCCCCACCCCGTCATGCCCCTGGGTGTCTGCTCTGCTGCTTTCTCTCACAGCCACCCCACCCTGGGTGCTAAGCACCAAGGTGTGCCCCCAAAGAGGAGACTCCTGGGGTCTGCTCACTAGAACTCAGCAGAACACCTCTCTTTCCAACTCAATAGCTGCCCATCATGGATAAACCTTTCCTCCTAAGGCTGAGGGAGCTCAATTTGATGTGTTTTGTTAATGCTGCTCCTTCAAAAAAATAATAAATAAAAGTCATTTTAACCTCATCTTTAATGCTATTATTAATTTCACACCTTTATAAGCCTCAAAATGAGCTTTAATTGTGCAGTGAACCCGACTGCCCAGTATTCACAGTCCCTCTGGAGGCCTCACACACAAAAGTAAGGGAAATAGTCTCTGTATGTCCAAATATCCTGGAACCATCATTGCTTCCAAACTGAATTTTGCAGATATCACTTCCATGGCTCAGTCATCACCACATATTATGTACTTCGGACAGGTCTAGTTCCTTTGCTACAGTTAATAAAGGAAGAAAGAAAAGCAAAACCTGAACTTTTTACCATCTCTCCCTCACTTATATATGAAATGTGTCACGTAATTAGAGGTTCACCTGATTAAATTACTCTGGCCACACACAAAATCTAGACCCCAACAGAATTAACTTTCCTCGAAATAAAACAATTCTGGTCTATGTGGTTTTCCCTTATTTCTTGATTTTCCTCAGTAAAAACAATCAGCCAAGGGCAGTGGCACGAGCCTGTGATCCCAGCAACTCAGTAGGCTGAGGCACAAGGATCACTGGAGCCCAGGAGTTAAGGCCAGCCTGGCAAGACCCCGTCTTTCCTTCCTTTCCTTCTTCCTCCATTATTAAATAAACACATAAATAAGTAAGAACAAAAATGGGAAAACATCCTCAACAAGTTAGGGTCTCCTTTGTCTTAACAAGAAAACAAGCACAGAGGCAAACAGCCCTAAGCCCCTCAATGCTCACAGAATAGAAACGCCCACTCTGAACCCAAGATAAACAACCTCCGACACCTGCCAGAGCTCAGTTTTCTCCTGGCATCTTCCAGGGGCCCCACTGAGGAAGAAGCACATCCTCTGAACACAGTTTCTGCCCCAGGAGGGCAGAGGGCAGAGGGGAGGGATTGGGAAGGGCAACCTGCTGCCGTCCTAGCCGGCCCCTTACTCCTGCCACACTGTCAGCGCTGAGCAGCAGCTCCCGGAACACCTGTGCTCATCGATGCTGGGGCTGCAGGGCCACCAGCTTAGGGACAGCTCCAAGAAGCCAGCAGCAGAGGGGAGCACTGCACAACGCTAGTGTGGAACAGAAGTCACCACAACTCAGTAACTTCCAAGAAGGGATGCACGCTACAAGAAACTCGCTCCCAGAAAGCACAGAGTGTCATTCCCCGGCAGGAAGCCTCCTTTCTGCAAATGTGTCACCACACCACTCAGTCCCGCAAACCCTTACAGCCTGCTGCAAGAAACCCGCCCGCCCCCTTCTGCTGCTAATCTGCTCCTGCATAAGGCTTAGTGGATGTAATTAGATTCACAAGGGGGTTTCGGGCAGACAGGCAGGAAATAACAAGGATCAACCCTGCCCATGATTTGGCCCCAAGAAAACTCCTTGGAACTCATGGCAGGTTCAAGAAAAATGACCCAGATTGGAGTCAACAATGAGGTGGCCTGTGTACTTCACTGTAAATAAACTAATATTACAGTACAAATTTGGGGAAAAGGCCAAAAGGGTAATTACAGGCTTTACAAAATAATGTGACATTTCCCAGGCTTGGTTTATCTTGGCATGTATGGTGGCCAGAGGACCAGGGGACCAAGTGGCCAGGATAGGATCACAGTGGGCCTGCTTCACAAAGAGAATAAAATGTGATATTTTCGCCAGGACGTTTGTAATTATAGATACTTTCTGAAAGTTGATCTTTTGGTGATTTGCCTTTGAAGTGTGAAAAACGGGTGACTTTGTCCCCAGAGCTGTTAATGCACATTTCAGAGCACTAAGTGGGTAGGGCACCTCCAGCCAGGAGACACGACCTTCTCGGTCCTTCCCTGATCCCCAAACTCCAGCACAGCTTGAGGGCACCAGGCCCATCTCCCCTTGGCACATGACCCCAGGTCATCCACTGAGTTAAATTCACCAGGAACAAGCCAAACTGCCACCCAGTTTTTTGCCTTAACCTTTTCCAAGCCCGTTTGCTTAAGCCAACAAGTGGTAGAACTGCCTTGGCTGCCCAGCAAAATAGCCTGGGGCCCCTCTGTGACAATCCCAGACGCAGATCCATTCCAGACCCGCCCATCAGGATCCCCAAGGGTGGCCAGGACGGCTAGAAAACCAGTGCACATGCAAACTGGATAGAGAGAAACACGTGACGTGACAGAGGGCTACACGTCCGCCCTGGACTTGCCTAGAAGGGGCACTTCCTTGTCCAAGCAAAGATGAAAACAGGTTGCCTGGAAGAAAAAGGCAAGTAAAAGAGGCCTGCCTCCCAGCATCTCCCAACCCAACCAGCGGATCTGACTCCTGGGCAATCACCCATACCCTACCCGCGGCCCCATCCCGCCATCTCAGGGCCGAGAATGCCACCTCAACACCACAAAAGAGCCCATACGTGCCCTGGATGAGGGTGGCTGTTCTGAGCTCTTTGTTTCCAGCCAACCCTGCCCCAGGAGGGAGGAAGCACTGTCCCCCGTCTGTCTGGGGACACAGATCCATGCGTCTTCCTATGCATCACTTTCCCAGCACTGGCTTCTCCATGACAACAAGGTCTGCGCTGCCCACGGCCAGGAAACAAGATGCCACCACTTTTTGAAGCAGGCCCACCACAATCCTATCCTGGCCGCTTGGCCCCCTGGCCACCACACACACCGAGCCTGTGAAATAAAAGATGCACCGCAGCTGTCGCACAGGGGAGGGGGTTTTGTACGTGGAAGATTATTCAAGTAACACTGAGAAAGCCACCGGCACAGGTGCTTTGTGCTGAGGTGTACCAACCTCCTCCCCCCATTGCTTTTGGGGTGCTCGAGGCAGGGCAGATGGCTGCTTCAAGGTCAACAGAGGCTGAGTAACCTCACTCACCATTTGATCACACTTTCAGGAAGGGGGATGGGAACAGGTGCATTAAGTGTCTCTCTAAGCTGCTTGCGGAGTAGCTTTTAATGAGTTGCTCTTTTCTTTTTTGCTAATAAACACCCCAGCCTGGAGCTATAGATAAAATCTAGAAAATGCTAACTAAACCACAGGGACAGAAGGCAGGTTAGCGGCTGCCCTGGAAGGGAGAAAGAAGAGGATGGGGAGGCTTACAGAGCGACTTGAACTTAGAGAAGAATCCAGTTCTTAGAGAAGAACACCACTTAAGAGGTGCTCTGGCTTTCACAAGAACAATTTTAAAAATACTTTCTATGTATTTGCAATAAGGAACATCACACAAGGTTAGCTGGGGTTTTAGGAGTCCTTGCGATATCCATATTTGGTCACAGAAGTCACCTTTGTTGATTGCTGTGGTGTAAGAACAGAGGAAAAATGGTGGGTTTTTTTTCCCCTAATACGGTTATTAAAAGTGAGTTTGAATGAACTGCCTTGCTTCTTTTTATATCTAGTTGAGCATATTATTTAAAATATTAAATTGTATAAGAATCACCCTTCTGTGTATCCTTCATTTAAAGGAAACCCCAACAGAAAATGGTGATTCCATACAATGGCTCCCGTCAGGGTCCCAGTGTCCCAGAGAAGACGTTTAATTCTCCTTCCCAAGTCTTGAAGTACCCTGTCAGGTCAGTCAGCTGGCAGCAGCCATAAGGCCCTTTCTGTGTCCTTCTACCAGTCACTTCTCATATGGCAGGGAGGCCTTTCTTTCAACAGATTTCAGATTATCTATCTATATCCTTAAATATGTACTTTTAGTTCAAGAAAGAATTATATGCATGTTGCACTTCTAAACCTAGGGAATGATGCCCAATCTCACTCACAGCTACAGAAACACAAATGTAGATAACAAAGCCTAATTTCACTAGCACATTCACAGAGAGAGAAAACAAAAATACCCTATGCTAGAGATGATGTGGAAAAACAAGGGGCCTGAGGAATTTGGGGATGCCTATCAACACGCACAATGTACTAACTTCTGGCTCAAAACCAGCCATGCTAGAACGTGCACGCACGCACAGACAGGCCCTGCTGAGGCACGGTTTGCCTGCCGGGATGACTAAGCGGCCCTCTCCACCATAGAAAAGGCAGACAGATAGCAAAACGAGTATAGCTCAGGGCTTTGGGGGCTCTGGCAGCCCAGAACCCAGGCCAAATAAGAGACAGAAGAAAAGGGAAATCCCAGCCGGCCCGGGTCTGGGTTGCAACTCCGGGAGACCTTTTACAGCTCCTTGTCTGAGGCTGAAGCTACCCCACTGTCACCATCATCTGCTAAGTGAACTGAATCTTGTGAGAACAACGGCACTGCCCCTGACGAGGGAACCACAGGGACTCCTAGCACAGTATCTCCACACCTCTCACACTCACCCGCCCCAAATGGCACAGACACTGCCTTCTGAAATTTTGCTTTCTGACTTTACAAGGAGGTATTGGAAGGAAAGCACAGACCACAGAAATGAGGTGGATGAAAATGTTTTCCCTCCTTCTTTCCTTTTTCTTTTAAAGTTTATCTTTATTTGTATATATTCACGGAGTACAAGTGCAATTTTGCTGCATCCATTTGCTGATGGTGCTGACATCCAGGCCTCCATCCTTCCTCATTTCTGCACCTCCCGCTTGCATGCTGTTTTGCAACACCTCCCCCCACCCCAGAAAAAGTCCTTAGGGTCTGCACTAAAAATTGAAATAAACATTTGCGTCTGTTTATTAAAATCTATAGACCTTTAAAAAATACAATAATTTGGTCAAGAAGGTTAGGTAAATGCCTTACTGTTACTTAGTCACCTATAAAACCAGGTGGAGAATTATTTCTATTTGACAATAACAAATCACAAAATGTTTTCGCGGTACCACAGGAGCATTGTTTTAGTTTCTGTAAATAGAAGCAGCAGCAGCCATTCTTTACCGCATAAAATCCAAAAACACAGAAGCCTGCCACCTTGTGGAGAAAACAGGCAACTACACACCCAGTAGCAGGGCACATAAGCAGAGTTTCTCTCTGTGCCAAGAGACTAACACGAGGGCACGAGGGCGGTGCCCTGTGGCTCAGTGAGTAGGGCGCCAGCCCCATATATCGAGGGTAGCAGGTTCAAACCCAGCCCCGGGCCATTCTTTACCGCATAAAATCCGAAAACAGAGAAGAAGCCTGCCACCTTGTGGAGAAAACAGGCAACTACATACCCAGTAGCAGGGCACATAAGCAGTTTCTCTCTGTGCTAAGAGACTAACACGAAGGCACGAGGGCGGTGCCCTGTGGCTCAGTGAGTAGGGCGCCAGCCCCATATAGTGAAGGTGGCGGGTTCAAACCCAGCCCCGGGCCATTCTTTACCGCATAAAATCCGAAAATGTGGAAGAAGCCTGCCACCTTGTGGAGAAAACAGGCAACTACATACTCTGTAGCAGGGCACATAAGCAGAGGTTCTGTCTCTGCCAAGAGAGTAACACGAGGGCGGTGTCCTGTGGCTCAGTGAGTAGGGCGCCAGCCCCATATACTGAGGGTGGCGGGTTCAAACCCAGCCCCAGTCATTCTTTACCGCATAAAATCCGAAAATGCAATAGCCTGCCACCATGTGAAGACAACAGGCAACTACATACCCAGTAGCAGGGCACATAAGTAGAGTTTCTGTCTCTGCCAAGAGAATAACACGAAGGCGGTGCCCTGTGGCTCAGTGAGTAGGGCGCCAGCCCCATATATCGAGGGTGGCCAGTTCAAACCCAGCCCCGGCCATTCTTTACTGCATAAAAACCGAAAATGCGGAAGCCTGCCACCTTGTGGAGACAATAGGCAACTACATACCCAGTAGCAGGGCACATAAGCAGAGTTTTTCTCTCTGCC
>CAUYON010130809.1:0-14702 GCA_963573935.1 Arctocebus calabarensis | reverse complement strand
CTGCAACCGAAAAATGGCCGGGTGTTGTGGTGGGCACCTATAGTCCCAGCTACTTGAGAGGCGGAGGCAGGAGACTCGCTTGAGCCCAGGAATTGGAGGTTGCTGTGAGCTGTGATGCCACAGCACTCTATCCAGGGTGACAGCTTGAAGCTCTGTCTCAAAAAAAAAAAAAAATCTTTTGTGATGAGCAGTGGGCGGCGCCTGTGGCTCATCCAGTAGGGCGCAGCCCCATATACTGAAGGTGGCGGGTTCAAACCCGGCCCCACCGAACTGCAAAACAGAAAAATGGCAAGGTGTTGTGGTGGGCACCTATATTCCCAGCTACTCAAGAGGCTGAGGCAAGAGAATCGCCTAAGCCCAGGAGTTGGAGGTTGCTGTGAGCTGTGTGACGCCACGGCACTCTACTGAGGGTGATAAAGTGAGACTCTGTCTCTACAAAAAAAAAAAAAAAATCTTTTGTGGCTTCTGGTGGCCTGGAATAGTCAGGCTTGACAAAGAGAACAAGTTGAGGCCAAACTGCATGGCTTCTGTTGAGCCGCAGTTCTTTACAGGTGACCTCTGCCACATAGAGGCCAGAGACTACACAGTTCATGAAGGAAGAGGCAGAGGTTGGTACTGGAAAGTCCTTTTTGCTTTCAAGGTAAAGTACAGACATTTTTAGCCATTGTTCATTCTCTCTAATGCCCAGCCCCGTTCTGTCCATCCTTGTGATGGGATCCCTTATTTATAGCATTCTTTCCAACTCCTGCACTTGAATGTATTCACCCATCTGTTGCTGGATTTCAAGGGTTATTTCCATAGTGAACAGTGGTGTGACAAATGTCCTCATATTGTGAATTCACATATTCACCAAAATTTATTTGTAACCCCAAAAGCAATACTTGGTGTGATTTTTCAGTGCTTTTGTATTCTTTTGTAGACATGTAAATGTGCAAAAAGGAAAAATCTGAGTCACTCAATGTGCACATACCTGGCCAAGATCAAACAAGATACTATTCTGCCTTTTAGTTTCAGGTCTTACACTATAAACAAGTGCCCTGCCTTAATCCTGAGGGACTGCTATAACAAAATACCATAAATGAAGGGGGGGCATGGTGGCTCACACCCGTAATCCCAGTACTTTGGGAGGCCAAGGGCTCAGGAGTTTGAGACCAGTCTAAGTGAGACCCCAAGTCTAAAAATAGCCAGCACCTATGGTTCCAGCTACTCTAGGGGGCTGAGGCAAGAGGATACTTGAGCCCAAGAACTTGAGGTTGCTGTGACCTATGATGTCACACCACTCTACAGAGGGCGACAAACTGAGACTCTGTCTGAAAACAAACAAACAAACAAATAAAATACCACAAATTGGGTAGTTTATAAACAACAGAAATTTATCTCTTATAGTTCTGGAGGTGAAAGAGTCCACGATCAAGCCAGACTCAATGGCTGGTGAGGGCCCATTTTCTGGTCCATAGATGGTCACTTCTCACTGTGTCCTCATACAGTAGTAGAAGACAGGGGTCTCTCTTGAGCCCCTTTTATAAAGGCACTAATCTCATTCTTGCAGGCTCTTCCTCAATGATATAATTACGTCTCAGAGGTTCTAAATCCTAATGCCATCACCTGACAGGATTTCACTGTATGAATTTTAGGGGAATATAAACATTCAGACTATATATAGCGTCACATTTCACGGTATCTTTGGTGCCACATTTTTACTTTTTGTTGCTTTTTAGGCTTGATTTCACTGTTTAAAATGGCCCCCAAATACAGCCCTAAAGTACTAAGTAGTGTTCTTAAACACGAGAAAGCAGCAATGTGCCTTATGGGGAAAATACATGTGTTAAACTTCATTTAAACATGAGTTATCATGGTAGTGGCTGTGAGTTTAATGTTAATCAATTGTGTGTGTATTATATTTAGAGAAGGGGTGCCCAAACATGTATACACATTTTAAGAGATCTTGTTGGAAGTAAAATCACCCATTCCCAAAAAGTATATGAATTGCAGGTATAATGGGTGTGCATAGCATGTCTAGGTACACTTGACCATTAATGGTACTTTCAATTCAACTTCAAAAAGTAATACGTGGGTTCGGCTCCTGTCACATATTCTAAGGCACCGGCCAAATACACCAGAGCTGTTAGGTTCGAAGCGAGCCTAGGCCCACCAGAACAACAATGACAACTACAACCAAAAAATAGCCGGGCATTGTGGTGGCTGCCTATAGTCCCAGCTACTTGGGAGGCTGAAGCAAGAGAATTGCTTAAGCCTAGGGGTTGGAGGTTGCTGTGAGCTGTGATGCCACAGCTCTCTACCAAAGGGTGACAAAGTGAGACTCTATCTCTAAAAAAAAAAAAAAAAGGTAATACAAAGAAAACATCTCTTAAAATATGTATTTTTGGCACCCTCTGTACATATACATACACGTATCTATATATAATGAAATTTCTTTTTTTTTTTTTTTTGCAGTTTTTGGCCGGGACTGGGTTTGAACCCTCCACCTCTGGCATATGGGGCTGGCACCCCACCCCTTTGACCCACACCTGTGGCTCAACAGAGTAGGGTGCTGGCTCCATATGCCAGAGGTGGCAGGATCATACCCAGGCCTGCTCCCCCCCCCAAAAAAAGATACACAATGAAATGTCTTTTTAGCAGAAACACACATTAAACAAGATTATGTATTAATTGGTTGATGTAAATGTTGTGACCAAAAGCTTACAGGAACCTAAGCATACATTTCCTCTAGGAACAATG
The DNA here is from genome assembly GCA_963573935.1 of Arctocebus calabarensis. Taxonomy (NCBI): domain Eukaryota; kingdom Metazoa; phylum Chordata; class Mammalia; order Primates; family Lorisidae; genus Arctocebus; species Arctocebus calabarensis. Next base: position 11,963 of record CAUYON010130809.1, on the reverse strand, counting down.
ATTCAGGATTTGCTAATTCAGTATTTATGGTGACTGTATAAAATACTGAGTATATAAACATAAAGTATAATCCATTACGAATAATGAGAATTGATGTATCTATGTACATGATCCTAACTATTGCTTTTGGATAAATTTCTGGGAGTAGAATTACTGGGGCCAAGTAGAATAGCTTTGCTGATGTCTTTTGAGTTTGTATTAGTTAGCTCTTGCTGTATAACAGGCTCAGTGGTTCGATATATTAGGCATTTATTATTTTCTCAGACGTTACTATTACCATTCAACTGGGTTGTCCTGTCTATCTGGAGAAGGCTCATTGGGTCTCAGCAGGGCTTGCTTATGTACATACAGTCCAGTAGAAGCTAGTGGGGGCCAGCTGGTCTAGGATGGTCTCACTCACATGTCAGGGTTGACATTTCCCATCTTTTGGTGAACTTGCCTGGCTTCTTGAGATGGTAGCATCAGTGTTCCAGGAAGGGAGTGACTATTCAAGGCTTCTTGAGGCCTAGCCTTAGAACTGACAAATAGTTATTTCTGTTATATCCTATTGGCCAAAGTAAGTTACAAAACCAGTCCAGATTCAAGAACTGGGAAATAGACTCTTCTTTGTGTATATGTGTGTGTGTGAGATAGAGTATCCCTGTGTCACTGGCTATAGTGCAGTGGTGTCAGCCTAGCTTGCTGTAACCTCAAACTCAAGTAATACTCCTGCCTCAGCCTCCTGATTAAGGAGGAACTACAGGTGTGTATCACTAATACCTGGCTAATTTTTTTTTCTTTCTTTTTTTTTGGCCGGGGCTGGGTTTGAACCCACCACCTCTGGCATATGGGGCTGGCGCCATACTCCTTTGAGCCACAGGCACCACACTCTTTTTTTTTTTTGACACAGAGCCTGAAGCGGTCACCATGGGTAGAGTGCTGTGGCGTCACAGTTCACAGCAACCTTAAACTCCTGGGCTCAAGCAATTCTCTTGTCTCAGCCTCCCAAGTAGCTGAAACTACAGGCGTCTGCCACAAAGCCTAGCTATTTTTTTTTTTTTTTGGTTGTAGTTGTCATTGTTGTTTGGCAGGCCCGGGCTGGATTCGGCTACAGGCACCACCCTAATTTTCATAGTTTTTGTAAAGACAGGGTCTTGCTACATTCTGGCTGGTCTTGAACTTCTGGCCTCAAGTAATCTTCCCACTTTAGCCTCTTAGAAGGCTAGGCTTACAGGTGTGAACTACTACACCTGGTCTAGACTCCATCTTTTGATAAAAAGAGCTGCAAAATCATATTCCAAAGAGCGTGGATACAGGGAAGGATAAAGAGCTGGGAATAGTTTTGCAATCAATCTACTACATACTTCATATCATAAACCATCCTTTGTTGTCCCCCCCAAGAATGTAGTAAGAGATCATCCCCTTTGAACTCTCTCAGATTTGATGACAAAGTAAGAATAGTAATTAACAACCTTTTATGGCAGGCTTAATATATACCCAGAATGGCAATTTTTAAAATGAACTTTTATTTTAAGATAGATTTGGATTTACAGAAAAGTTACAAAATAATACAGAGAGTTTCCACATACCCCATGCCCAGTTTCCTCTGTTACTAACACCTTGCATTAGTATGGTACATTTGTCAGTGAAGCAATACTGATACATTATTATTAACTGAAGTCTGTAATTCATTTGGGTTTCCTTAGCTTTTGCTTAATGTTACTTTTCTGTTTCGGGATCCCATCCAAGACACAACATTTACACTTAGTCATGTCTCTTGACTCTGAGAGTTTCTCTGACTTCTCTTATTGGTGATGACCTTCATAGTTTTGGGGGGTACTGGTCAGGTATTTGTAGGATGGCCCTTAATTAGGGTTAGTGTGGTGTTTTCTCATGATTAGACTGGGAGAAGTCCACAGAGGTAAAATGCCATCTCATCACATCCTATCAGGGGAACAAACTATCAATAGGGAAGCTGTTATTTATTATTATTATTTTTGAGACAGAATCTCACTCTGTTGCCCCTGGTTAGAATGCCATGGTATTATCCTAGCTCACACCAACCTCAAACTCCTGGGTTCAAGGTACTCCTGCCTCAGCCTACTTTGCAAACGGGACTACAGGCGCCCACCACAATGCCTGGCTAGTTTTTCTATTTTTAGTAGAAACGAGGTCTGACTCTTGATCAGGCTGGTCTCCAACTCCTAAACTCAAGCAATCTTCCCGCCTTGGCCTCTCAGAGTACTGGGATTATAGGCGTGAGCCACCATGCCCAGCCAGAGGGAAGCTGTGTATTTACATCATTTATCTACTTCATACTCCTAAATCATTCCACGAAATAAGAACTATTAGTGTTCCCATGTAGTATAGGAATTGTATTATTTCTATTTCACATAAATGGGCAGACCAAGACTCAGAGAGTTTACGCAACTTGTCCAAGGACACTCAGCAGCCAGCATCGTGGCAGGAGCTTTCACCTAAGTGAGCCTGATTCTGAACCTGACTCTCAGTGCCTACTTCCCCCTCCTCCTGTCCAGATCCTGGGCATCAGCAGAAGGCTCCCCTTCCATTTCTACTTCTGAGTGGCTGTTCTCACTTACTTTTGCCCTCCTATCTCCTGGTAGGAGCTGTGCAGATTCCTGACTCCTAAATTTTCTCTGGCAAATGAGATCCTGCCAAGCTTGTCAGTGTTCCTGCCTTATTCCTAGACACGGAGAAGGTGGCACAGTCTATCAGGAAGCGGACTTAGTGCAGTTAGCCAGCAGTGTGGCTGTGAGCGAGTGGCTTTAACTCTCTGAGCTTCAGTTTCTTCCTCTGTAAAATGGGGCTAAAAAAGATATATTGTTATCATATCTTAGAATTAGATCCATCGAGTTAATGCCTGGCAAATTGGTAACACTGGCCTGGTGGGTAGTAAATGCTTAATCAGTACCAGCCCTATTGTGGTTAAGTATTTATATCTGAGGCAAGTGCTTGCACAAATGTAATCTCAGGTGAGCATCATTTCTCCCCACTGCAGAGTTGAGGACACTGAGGTCCAGAGAATGTGATGTGACTTGCCAGGATCACAAAGCCAGGAAGCAGCAGGTCCTGTTGGCATACCTGAGTTTCTCCCATGGCTTCCAGGCATGGACTCTGACCCCAGCATATGCTGTGCCCTGAGCCAAGCAGGCAACCTGCATTTTCTCATGGTTGCTTTCATAACACGAGTAGGTAATGTCAGAGAAGGCTGAGCTGGGGGTGGCGATGTTCATCCCCACCAGGTGGTCGTGAGGTCCTGTCCTAATGGTGGCACTGGAGACGAGATGGGCAGTCTGGGTTTCCACCCCTCCCGACAGTAATGATGTGCTCCTCTCTCTTCCTTCCTGGGTGGTGTCAGAGGAGGCACCAATGGTTGGGCAGGACTATCCCCACTGTCTGAGAAAACCTTGTCATCGTGTCAGGAAACACTCACGAGGCACCTCTACTGCTCCTGTCCTCAGCCAGGGAGGGTCAGCAGAGGCGGGAGGGGAGCCGGATCTCTCACTGCTGCCCAGCAGTAAGAGAAGTCCCCCAACTCTGCCTATGTAGTGCCCACAGAATGGGGAATTTCCACCCCCACCAGGCAGTAATGAAGTGGGGCTCCCCTCTCCATCCCCATGCTAGAGTAGTGTCAGGTAGCAACCAGCTAAAATGGAGGATTTATACGGGTTCCATGGTCTTGTAACATAATACCCTAATGTCAAGGTTTTGATAGAAAATTACTCGTACAAAGAACCAAGAGTATCTCAAACTGAATGGAATAAAACAACAGATGTTAGAATTATCTGACAAGGATTTTATTTACTTGAGTCAGGGTCTCACTCTGTTGCCTGGGTAGAGTGCAGTGGCATCATCATAGCTCATTGCAACCTCAAATCCCTGGGTTCAAGTGATCCTCCTGCCTCGGCCTCTTGAGTAGCTGGGACTACATAGTGCAGGCATGTGCCAGTACACCCGGCTAACTTTAAATTATTTTTTACGAGATAGGGCCTCACTATGTCACGCAGGCTGTTCTTAAATTCCAGAACTCAAGCCATCCTCCCCACCACAGACTCCCAAAGTGCTGGGATTACAGGCATGAGCCCGCGCACATGGCCCGACAATGATTTTAAAGCATCTATATAAAAATACTTCAGTAACCAACTGCAAACATGATTGAAACAAATTTTTAAAAAGACCAACTCCACAAAGAACTAGAAGATAAAAGCAAATAGCAAATAGAAATTTTAGAGCTGAAAAGTATAAAAGCAAAAAAATACAGTGAATGGGCTCAGCAATAGAATGGAAGGGATGGGGGAAAAATCAGTCAAGACAGAACAATAGAAATTACCGAATTTGAACCACAGAAAAGAAAGAAACCAAAGGGGGAGGGGAGAAGGCACAGAGCCTCAGGGACCCTGGCGTTCATGTCATCAGAGTCTCAGGAAGACCTAAGAAAGAAAGCGGGGATGAAAAAGTGCTTGAAGGGCGGTGCCTGTGGCTCAGTGGGTAGGACACCGGCCCCATATACTGAGGGTGGCAGGTTTGAACCCGACCCTGGCCAAACTGCAACAAAAAATATCCGGGTGTTGTGGTGGGCGCCTGTAGTCCCAGCTACTCGGGAGGCTGAGGCAACAGAATTGCCTAAGCCCAGGAATTGAAGGTTCCTGTGAGCTGTGACACCACAGCACTCCACCTAGGGCAACAAAGTGAAAATGTCTCTACAAAAAAAAAGAAAAAGTGCTTAAAGAAATAATGGCCTGGAACTTGCCAAATTTGCAAAAACACATAAATCTACAAATTCAAAAAAAGAGAGCAAAACTCAGTCAAGATAAACCCAAAGGACTCCACTCCAACACACCTCATAGCCAAATTTCTGAAAACTAAGACTAAGAAAAAATCTTGAAAGTAGAGACAGAGCAACACCATCTCACTTACCTATAGTGGAAAAACAATTTGAATGATGATGGATTTTTTACTACATTTCTAAGTGCTGAAAGAAACAACTATCGACCAGAATGCAATGTCCAGTGAAAATATTCTTGGGGACAGTGCCTGTGGCTTAAAGGAGTAGGGCCGTTGGCCCCATATGCTGGAGGTGTCGGGTTCAAACCCAGCTCCAGCCAAAAGCTGCAAAAAAAGAGAGAAAATATTCTTCAGGCCGGGCATGGTGGCTCATGCCTATAATCCTAGCACTCTGGGAGGCCTAGGCAGGTGGATTGCTTGAGCTCAGGAGTTTGAGACCAGATTGAGCAAGACCCTGTGTCTACTAAAAATGAAAAAATTGAGGCAAGAGGATCGCTTGAGCCCAAGAGTTTGAGCTAGGTACTCTACCAAGGGTGGCAAAGTGAGAATCTGTCTCAAAAAAAAAAAAAAAGCTTTATTAATGAAGGGGAAATCGAGACCTTCTCAGCTGAAGGAAAACTAAGAGAATTTAGGCCTGGACATGGTAGCTCACTTGGGAGGCTGAGGCGGATGGATTGCCTGAGCTCACAGATTCAAGACCAGTTTGAGTTAGAGTAAGACCTCTCTAAAAATAGCTGGACATTGTGGCAGGTGCCTGTAGCCCCAACTACTTGTGAGGCTGAGGCAAGAGAATCACTTAAGCCCAGGAGTTTGAGGTTACTGTGAGCTATGACGCCACAGCACTCTATCAAGGGTGACATAGTGAGACTCTGTTTCAAAAACAACAACAATAACAACAATAAAAAAACCAACTAAGAGAATTTGTAACTAGTAGATCTTCCCTAAAAGAAAGGATGGCCAGAGGAAGTTCTTTAACAGAAAGGAAACAGTAAAAGAAGGAATCTTGAAACATTAGGAGGGAAGAAAGAATATAGTAATTCAAAATATGGATAAAGCATTTCCTTTTCTTTTTAAGTTTTCTAAATTATGATTGGTGGCTTGGGCAAAAATTATAAGACTGCCTGATATGATTCTAAATGTACGTAGAGGAAATATGTAAGACAATTATATTGGCTCGGCACCTGTAGTCACATGCACCAAGGCTGGCAGGTTTAAACCCAGCCCGTGCCTGCTAAACAACAATTACAACTATAACAAAAAATAGCTGGGCGTTGTGGCAGGCACCTATAGTCCCAGCTACTTGGGAGGCTGAGGCAAAAGAATCACTTAAGCCCAAGAGTTTGAGGTTGCTGTGAGCTGAGACGCCACAGCACTCTACTGAGGGTGACATAGTGAGACCCTGTCTCAAAGGAAAAAAAAAGACTATTATATTACAGAGGAGAATAAAGAATACAAATGGAAATAAGGTCTTTATACTTATTTTGAACTGATAAAATGACATACCAGTAGATGTTGATATAGATATAGATATACAGATAAATATTTTTAGTTGTCTTAGGTGCTACATTATTTATGTATACAGATACGGACACACACACACAGAAGGAGACAGAGAGACATAAACATCAGATCTAATTCTGATGACATGAATACTTGAGTTTTTGTACTAGTGCTCTTCAGTATGGAGGGTCTGTGAATTGTATGGTTTTCAGTATGTTTTTTCTCTATTGTACATATTAGGCAATTTCTACTGTTCTATTTTCAAGTTCATTGATTTTTCTTTTCTTTTTTTTTTTTTTTTGAGACAGAGCCTCAAGCTGTCACCCTGGATAGAGTGCCATGGCATCACAGCTCACAGCAACCTCCAATTCCTGGGCTCAAGCGAGTCTCTTGCCTCTGCCTCCCAAGTCGCTGGGACTACAGGCGCCCGCCACAACGCCCGGCCATTTTTTTGGTTGCAGCCGTCATTGTTGTTTGGCGGGCCCGGGGGCTGGATTTGAACCCGCCAGCTCAGGTGTACGTGGCTGGCGCCTTAGCCTGTTGAGTCACAGGCGCCGAGCCTCACCCCCACATTTTTAAACATTTCCACATCCTTCCAGGCTTTTCTTAGGTGAACACAGGTGCACATCTGTGCTCTTATTTCCCCTTCTTCTTATATGACAGGCCTTGTGTAGAGCCTGTTCTGCAATCTCTGTGTTTCTTGGACTCAGATCCTGGAGACGGCCATATCTCCCTGAGTGTCCCCCGTGGGTGTCAGGGCTAACTTAACCAGTCCCCAATGAAGGGACGCTGGTGTTCCAGTCTTTGCAGTTTGGAGTAATCTGCTCTGCACGGCCCCACTCCCTGGCTTCTCGGTGTACCACCTGCAACTGGTGGCATGAATGTGAATTACAGCCTGAGATGTCATTCTCCCCTGGCAAGGGGAAAGGCACTGGGGCTCTGAAGGCATTGCTAGGTATCATCCAGCATAGTCCCTTAGCAGCCCTGTCTGTGCAGCTAAGAGGCTTATGTCCCCAGCTGTCACTTGGTTGGAATTTTGCTCATTTGGTAAGTGAGAAGCAGTATCTCAGTGTAGTTTTAATTTGTGTTTTCTTTTCTTTTTTTTTTTTTTGAGAGACAGAGTCTCACTTTATCGCCCTAGGTAGAGTGCCGTGGCGTCACACAGCTCACGGCAACCTCCAGCTCCTGGGCTTAGGCGATTCTCTTGCCTCAGCCTCCCGAGTAGCTGGGACTACAGGCACCCGCCATAACGTCCGCCTATTTTCTGTTTTGCAGTTCAGCCGAGGTCGGGTTTGAATCCGCCACCTTTGGTATATGGGGCCTGTGCCCTACTCGATGAGCCACAGGTGCCGCCCTTTTTTAAGATAGAATCTTGGCTTGGTGCCTGTAGCTCAAGCAGCTAGGGCGCCAGCCACATACACCAGAGCTGGCGGATTTGACTCCAGCCCGGGCCTGCCAAACAACGATGACTACAACCAAAAAATAGTCGGGTGTTGTGGCAGGCGCCTGTAGTCCCAGCTCCTTGGGAGGCTGATGCAAGAGACTTGCTTAAAGCCCAAGAGTTTGAGGTTGCTGTGAGCTGTGATGGCACAGCACTCTACCCAGGGTGACAGCTTGAGACTCTGTCTCAAACAAACAAACAAAATGATAGAATCTCACTCTTCACCCTGGGTAGAGTGCTATGGTATCATAGCTCACAGCAACCTCAGACTCTTGGGCTTAAGCGATCCTCTTGCCTCAGCCTCCCAAGGAGCTGGGACTACGGCACCCGCCACACTCCCTGTCTATGTGTTTTCTATTTATGAAAACATAGGGATCAACCTCTTGGGTTTATTTTTGCCTGAGAACTGCACATTCCTGTCCTCTGACTCATCTTTCTGTCAGGTAATTGGCCTTTTCCCAATTTTTAGGAGCTCTTCCTATGCTGGGGAGATTGAACTGCAAATACTTTTCCCCATGTTGCCATTTATCTTTTGACTTTTTCAGGATTTTTTCTTTCTTTCTTGCAATGCACAACAGTTTTGTTTTGTTTTTTTGAGGCAGAGTCTTACTTAGTTGCCCTCAATAGAGTGCAGTGGTATCACAGCTCACAGCAACCTCCAACTCTTGGGCTTAAGTGATTCTCTTGCCTCAGCCTCCCAGGTAGCTGAGACTATTCTTTGCTTGCCCTTGTCACTGCTGTTTTAGCTGACTGGGGCCAGGTTTGAACCCACCACCCCTGGTATATGGAGCCAGCACCCTACCCACTGAGCCACAGGCCTGCCCTGCAGAACTTTTTAAAAATGAAATTAAATGTGTTTTTTTTTTCTTATGGTTTCTAGATTTTGAGTCATAGTTAAAAGTTCATGTTCAGGCTCTGCGCCTGTGGCTCAACAGGCTAAGGCACCAACCATGTACACCTGAGCTGGTGGGTTCGAATCCAGCCTGGGGCCGCCAAACAACAATGACGGCTGCAACCAAAAAATAGCTGGGTGTTGTGGCGGGCACCTGTAGTCCCAGCTACTTGGGAGGCAGAGGCAGGAGACTCTCTTGAGCCTAGGAATTGGAGGTTGCTGTGAGCTGTGATGCCACAGCACTCTATCCAGGGTGACAGCTTGAGGCTCTGTCTCAAAAAAAAAAAAAAAAAGAAAAAGGGTTCATGTTCAATTTCTGTTACTGTTTTGCATTTAGTATTTGTTTTTAAAATATTTGCTGTATTGGGCACTTACTTAGTGTGTAGGGCAAGATTTGGATCTGAGTTTATCTTTTTTTTTTTATCTGAAAAGTAAATTTCTTTCAGGTTAATGTAAAGGTCTGAGTTTATCCTCCTCCAGATGGCTCCTTAGTTGCCTAACACCATTGTTTAAGGCTGTCTTTGGGCAGCGCCTGTGGCTCAAGGAGTAGGGCGCCGGCCCCATATAGCTGGGGTGGCGGGTTTAAGCTGGGCCCCAGCCAAAACTAAAAAAAAAAAAAGAAGAAAAGTCTGTTTTTAGCTCCACTGACATAAGGGGCTGCCTTCCTCATATACTGCCCGCCCATCTGTGGATCTATTTCTAGACTTTCTGTCTGTCTGTCTGTTTTTCTGGCTACCTAACTCTTACCTGCATCACATAGTTTAAATTAGTGAGGCCCAATAGAGTATGGCCATATCTGATAGGATATTCTCCATTTATGGCTGTTTCACAGAGTTTTCCTGCCAGTTTTTCTTTTCTTTTCTTTTCTTTTTATTTCATTTATTTATTTTTTTGAGACAGTCTCCCAGTCACCCAGGTGAGTGCCATGGCCTTAGCCTAGCTCACAGCAACCTCAAACTCCTGGGCTCACGCAATCATCCTGCCTTAGCCTCCTGAGCAGCTGGGACTACAGGCACCTACTACAATGCCTGCCTAATTTTTCTATTTTTAGTAGAGATGAGGTCTCACTCTTGCTCAGGCTGGTCTCGAACTCCTGAGCTCAAGCAACCCACCTGCCTTGGCCTCCCAGAGTGCTGGGATTATGGGTGTGAGCCACAGCTCCAACGATTGCTTTTTTCTCTTTTTTATGTGAACTTGAGACTTAGGTAGTTTAATTCAAAAAAAATCTTGTTAGTGTACCTTCTATATACATTTAAATAATGATAATGTTCATAGGTCGGTGCCTGTGGCTTAGTGGGTAGGGTGCTGGCCCCATATACCAAGGGTGGTGGATTCAAAACTCAGCCCCAGCCAAACTGCAAAAAACATAGACGGGCATTGTGGCAGGCGCCTGTATTCCCAGCTACTTGGGAGGCTGAGGCAAGAGACTCACCTAAACCCAGGAGTTGGAGGTTGCTGTGAGCTGTGTGATGCCACAGCACTCTACCAAGGGCAATAAAGTAAGACTCTGTCTCTACAAAATAAATAAATAAAATAATAAAAATAATAATAATAATGTTAATAACAATAAAACCAGTCAACCAGTCACACCTACAGACCCTGGCAAACAATAGCACAGGACTCATTCCTTTCAACCTTCTCCAACTCCTCCTTGACCTCACCCAGAGATAAATATCTATATCTGTTTATCCATTCGGCAAGCACTTTTTGAGCCCTTACTAAGTGGCAGGCACAGTTCTGGGTCCTGGGAACATATTTCTGAACAAGAGAGACCATTGTCCTTGGGGAAGCCAGGTCTGGTGGAGGAGAGAAGCAATTGATGAATCACCAGACAGTGGGTAAGAAAGTGTAATGGAGAAAAATAGCTCAGAAGTACTGGAGAAAGACTTGGAGGGAGGGAAGGAGCATCCCTGCTTTTTTTTTTTTTTACCTAGGGGGACACCTATAGCTGTAGTCCCTGTCCCCTGTCAGAGGGGCCCCGCATCCCCCACAGCTCATTTCATGTCCCCCACATCTGGCAGCTGCCAGGGTTTGTGATTACTCTCTCTGTGCACCTCCCTGGCACCCCATGCAAGTGATTCTTAAAGGGACATTGTGAGCGGTGCCTGTGGCTCAGTGTGTGGGGCGCTGGCCCCATATACAGAGGGTGGCGGGTTCAAACCCAGCCCCGGACAAACTGCAACAATAAAAATAGCCGGGCGTTGTAGTGGGTGCCTGTAGTTCCAGCTACTCAGGAGGCTGAGGCAAGAGAATTGCCTAAGCCCAGGAGTTGGAGGTTGCTGTGAGCTGTGATGCCACGGCACTCTACCAAGGGCAGTAAGGTAAGACTCTGTCTCTACAAAAAAAAAGGTGGGGGGGACATTGTCCAGGTGTTCAGCCTCCCTGGCGGGGGCCAGGTTATCCACCAGGGGGACTGTAGTAAAGAACCGAGCCGCACTTGAAGTTAAAGCTGGTGGCCACCCAGGCTTGGAACTCTGCTGGTGTTTTCTTTTTTCACTCATTTTTCCTGCAACAAGTGATGACTCGATTCTTAGTTGCCTGCTACTTCCCGAGGCTTAAAGATCTGGATGATGAGAGTGTTCCGGTGCCAGTTAGCCTCATTGTTCCTGGCCTCATTCTGTGTTGCCCCTTTGGGTGGTCAGTGAGGTCACCTCGGCCCAAGGCCAGGCGTCTGTGGTCAGTTTCTGCTCCAGTTGGACCCCAGGGTGGGGTGGCTCTCACCAGGGCAGGTGGGAGAATTGGGCCCAGCTGGTAGGGTCCAGGGTGCCCAGGGAAGCAAGGTGCGTCCTTCCCCTGGACAGAGGGCACTGAGGTCGCTGTCTTTGTGCTTCCACCCTCAGGTCTGGTGCTGAACAGAGACCGGAGGATCGCCTGGGTAAGTGCCGCTGTCCCTGAGTCCCTTCATGGGGCACCTGCTGGCCTCTATTTTTAGGACGTACATAACGTAATCATTATCATTTTAATCATTTAAACACTAACTCCCAATCCCCCACCCCCGGCAACCTCCATTCTACTCTCCGTTTCTGTGAATTTGCCTGATTTAGGGACCTCATGTAAGTGGAATCACAGTATCTGTCCCTCTGTATCTGGCTTCTTTCACTTAGCATGCTTTCAGGGTCCATCCATGTTGTAGCATATTCTAGAATTGCATTCCTCTTGAAGGCTGAGTAGTATATGTTTTAGCATATTCTAGAATTCCATTCCTTTTTTTTTTTTTTTTGAGACAGAGCCTCAAGCTATCACCCTGGATAGAGTGCTGTGGCATCACAGCTCACAGCAACCTCCAATTCCTGGGCTCAAGAGAGTCTCCTGCCTCTGCCTCCCAGGTAGCTGGGACTATAGGAG
>CAUYON010130808.1:0-18058 GCA_963573935.1 Arctocebus calabarensis | reverse complement strand
CTCCCAAAGATGGATTTTTTTCTACTTCATGGCAAATCTATGCAAAAAAAAGTAAATATCTACGATGCTACTCTTTTCCTGGTCAAAACATGGAAACCACTGTGTAGAATAAAGATGCAATGTCCAAAAGAGTCTCAACATCTGTGACCCATAAAAATAAAAGTTCTAGCTTCTTGATATAATGACTACCAGTCATCATTTAAACCTGAGGTGAGGGGGAAAGAGAACATCCAACTGATATTTTTGGAGCTTATTCTGATCTTCTTGATTAAAGACACATTCCCTATTTCTCCAGATAAAATATCTATTTTTTTAATTTCCTATTTTTTTATGCTAGGTAATCTTTTTCAAATCATCTAAAGGAATATATATATATATATATGTATGTACATATATACAGACATGCACACAAAATAATCAAACTTTTTTCTTATGAAACTTTCAGAGAGTTCAAATCTAGGTCAGTGATGTTATATTGTTAACCATTTTGTTTGTTTGTTTTATTAAATCATAATTGTGTACATTGATGCATTTATGGGGTTCAGTGTACTGGTTTGATATACAATGTGAAATGCTTCCATTGAACTGATTAACACATCCATCACAATTATATTCTTTTCTTAGTAGTTTTGAAATGTACCATTGCATCATGCACATTAGGTGAGATCCCCCCCCCAAATACCCTCCCTGCTCCTGCCTCCCCCCACTCCTCTTCTCTGTTTCCTCTTCCCTTCTCCTTTCTGAACTATAGTTATGTTTCACCATTTGTATGAATGTATAGGTGATTATATATTGATTTCATAGTAGCATTGAGTACATTGGATGCTTCCCTTTTTTTCCATTCTTGAGATACTTCACCAAGAAGAATATGTTCCAGCTCCATCCAGGTAAACATAAAAGATATAAAGTCTCCTTTTATGGCTGCATAGTACTCCATGGTGTACCTATACCCCTATTTGTTAATCCATTCATGAGGCGATGGGCACTTGGTCTGTTTCCATGTCTTGGCTATTATGAATTGGGCTGAATAATCATTCTGGTGCAAATGTCTTTGTTGTAAAATGATTTTTGATCATGTGAGTATATACCTCCTAGAGGAATTACAGGATTGAAGGGTAGGTCTACTTTTAGTTCCTTGAGTATCCTCCAAACTTCTTTCCCTAAAGGTCATATTAGCTTACATTTCCAGCATAAGTGATCCCTTCTCTCTACATCCACACCAACATCTGTAGTTTTGGGATTTTGTTATGTGGGCTATTCTTACTAGAGTTAGATGATATCTCAAAGTGGTTTTGATTTGCATTTCTATGATGATTACGGATGATAAGCATTTTTTCACGTATTTGTAGGCCATGTGCCTGTCTTCTTCAGAGAAGTTTCTGTTCAAGTCGTTGCCCACATAGACATAGGGTTATTTGTTCTTTTCTTATTGATTAGTTTGAGTTCTCTGTCGATGCTAGTTCCCAGACCTTTGTCGGAAGCATAACCTGCAAAAATCTTCTCCCATTCTGAAGGTTGTCTATTCGCTTTACTTACTGTACTCTAGGCTGTGCAAAAGCTTTTTAGTTTGATCAGATCCCAGTGATGAATTTTTGGTGTTGCTTCAATTGCCTGGGGGTCCTCCTCATAAAATATACTCCCAGGCCAATTTCTTCAAGTGTTTTCCCTGTACTCTCTTCTAGTATTTTTACAGTTTCATGTCTTAAGTTTAAACTCTGATGTTTGTTCTGGGTAAAATCAAATTCAAAAATATTTTATATGATTTGTGTATGGAATATGTAAATATAATCTATATTCAATATAGAGTAGATTTTATACAATAGATATAAGTCCTTGAAAAAATGTAAGTCTTTCAAACATAATCATAACTCTAATCTTGACTGGTAGGAGTCAACAGTCAACAAATTTTCTTCTTTTTTTTGGTAAAGACAGAGTCTCACTTTATCGCCCTTGGTAGAGTGCCGTGGCATCACACAGCTCACAGCAACCTCCAACTCTTGGGCTTAAGTGATTCTCTTGCCTCAGCCTCCTGAGTAGCTGGGACCACAGGCACCCACCATAACACCTGGCAATTTTTTTTTGTTTTGCAGTTCAGGGCTGAGTTTGAACCTGCTACCCTCCATATATGGGGCCGACATCCTACTCACTAAGCCCCAGGCACTGCCCTAACACTTGACAAATTTTCTAGGAAGAATATGAAAATTTGTATCAAAAGGCTTAAAATATACTCACCTTTGACTTCCCCCCAAATCCCAATTCTGAAATTTATAGAGAGAGAAGAATCATAAGAGGACTCGATACACAATATTCAAAATTCCAGCTGTGATTAGAGAACAGAATTTAGATTTACATCCATGGTTTGGGTTTCTTAAAGCTGAACCCCAGTTAGATAGAATGAGATGTCCAGTCATGGGCCTCCCATCCAGGCATTTCAGAACAATTACCTGCTCTGTAGTAACAATCTGGCTCCAGGATTTGTGTATGAGCCACACAGGCCCAGATCCTCATTTCAGGCATGTCTATTAGGTAAATCACTCTTATCCCAGAAAAAGGCCAAGGCTGTCACTATAATAACAGGAAAACTCAGGACTGGTGAAGAAAGTGCTCCCTCAAAACATAAGTTTATAATATGGATAAAATAGAAACAATCTATATATCTAATAATGGAGTAATGGACAGATAAACTCTAATGCATCCATCTGTGGAATAATTTAAAGTTACTAAAATTCACGTTGAAGATATACTTGCTGACATGAAAATACATTCATAACATATAGCCAAGTGAAGGAAGCACTACACAACATTATAATATCATCCATGCCATAGCATTTTAGGGTTTGACTCCACATGATAGAATTATTAGTGACTGGGTTTTTTTGTTTATTTGTCCCTCTGTTTTCTAAGTCTTATCCATTCAACATATGATAATTAAGGAACTTGGAAATGGGAAAAATTATTTTAAACTAAGATCACATTTGTTTGCTTAAAAATTAATTGGGCAACTAAAGAAAATTATGCATGTGTGTAGGGAAGAATTTTCCCCTACGTTTTGCTCTAATAGTAGGATATAGGAAGGGTAGGGGGAGACAATAAAGAGAGGGAAATTACAAATTGGTTTTACAAATGAAAACCTTGTTTTAGCTATGTACCTAGGCATTAACTGTGTGTATGTTCACTTGTATTAGAAGGGCTGGGGACAAAGGAATGAGGTTGATAATGGTCTGCAAAAAAAGAGTTGCAATTCTGCTTTGATGAAGTGCTTTGAAGTGTATTGATGTTGCATACATTATAAAAATTAGTGTCTGGCATAAGCGATAAAATGAGAAGACACTGCAAAAAAAGCATCTGTGAATACTTAGAGGTAGGAAATCAGCATAACTTTTACTTACTAAATATATCTATTTCCCAAGACATTTCAATTTTTTTTTTGTTTCTCCTAAATTTTCTAGTTGGTCTCCATTCATTGCTATCTTGCAGATGAAGGATTTCTGCTTTTTTCTTCTTCATTGGGGACTACTATGTAGTACTATTTTCCCACCCAATGCTTCTCTTGCCCCTAATTTCTATCTTCTGGTTATTTAGCACCATTAAATTACCTAAGAAGAAATGATTAGTTAAATTATAATTATAGAGTACCTTTTTTTTAGAAAAGACGGCAAAGCAAAATCATTAAACAAAACTAGCTGTGTGTTCACAGAAAGTACCTATCTGGGGAAACCTAACATTACCTCTGAAGTTCTCATTATGTTACAGCTTTTACTCACATTTTCTCATAGTCCCACAAGCAAACACCATTTTGGCTTAACAATATGTCCCACCACTTATTATTGTGCCTGAAATAAAAACATGTTGAATTAATTCATTATTTCAATTCAGAAAAGATAAGGTACAGTTGAAAAGCATAGTCTGCAGAGACACACACAGTGTGAGAAGAAATCTGGACTTGGAATCAAAAGATTTGGGGTGTGGCTACCCAGTATTTGCTTGAAAACAAGCTGTGTGATATGGGCTAGTCACTAAGTAACTCAAAAATAAGTTTCTTCCTCTATAAAATGAGAGAAATTGGCATAGAATCATCTCCAAAATTCTCTTTAGTTTGGAACAGTATTAAGGATTATATTCTCTGATATATATGTATCGTTTATAACAAGCTACCTATCCTCATGTATTGGCCATAACACAGAACAACAAATTAAAGTGTAACAGTCCCCTCCAATCATAATAACATATGTGTGCTCATACTGCATAATGCTAATACCCATGCATGTATTGATTCAGGTTTCAATGACTGTAATAAGCACTTTGTGTTCTCTATCAGTCGTGAATGGTAAAGCCTGAACATTCTTTAGGAGAGTGGTCAATCATGTCTATTTTTGTGAAGATGCAGGGGGAAGGGGCCAAGCGTGGTGGCTCACACCTGTAATCCAGCACTCTGGGAGGCTGAGGTGGGTAGATTGCCTGAGCTCACAGGTGTGAGACCAGCCTGAGCCAGAGTGAGACCTCATCTCTAAAAAACAGCTGGGCATTGTGGCAGGAGCCTCTAGTCCCAATTACTTTGGAGGCTGAAGCAAGAGAATCGCTCAAGCCCCAGAGTTTGAGGTTGCTGTGAGCTGTAACGCCACGCACTCTACCAAGGGTGACACTGTAAGACTCTGCCTCCAAAAAATAAAAAAAAGATGAGGGAGGAGGGAGAGGAATAACTGCTAACAAATACTTTCTTATTTAAGAATTCTATACAATTGTACTTGCCTTTAACTAGATAAATAAATGATCTTTAACAAGTACATGATCAAACATAGCACACTGTTAGTAGCTGGAACTAAATAGATGACACCTCCAGTTCCTTTGAACTGAAAAATCTATAATTCTTTGAAATAGTGATAATCAATTAGCTGTAAATGTGTGGGTTTATTCCGAATTAATGTGACTGTTTTTATGCCAGTACCAAACTGCTTTGATTACGATTCCTTTATAATGTGTTTTAAAGACAGAGAATGTAGTGTCCCCAGCTTTGTTCTTTTTGCTCAAGATTGTTTTGGCTATTCCATGTCTTTTGTAGTTCTATACAGACTTAAGTGTCCTTTTTCTTGTCTTTGTGAAAAGTGATATTGGAGTTTTGATAGAGATTGCTTTGAGTCTCTAGATTACACTTTTTTTTTTCTTTTAGCAGTGATTTGTTTTCCTTCATTGCCTTTTTCTTTTAATTTTATAATATTACACGGGTACATGCTTTGGTTACATAATTTGCTTTTGTACCTTGAGTCACAAGTGTGCTCTTCACCCAAAATGTGTGAATTTCACCAGTAATGTGTGAATTAATCCAACCCCTTCTCCTCCCTCCTAACTACTTGATACCCACTGTGCTAACCCTATGTGCACACAAGCACTGATTGGTTTCAATTTAGTATTGAGTACCTGTGGTGTTTATTTTTCCATTCTTGCCATACTTCACTTAGAATGGGGTCCAGGTCCAACCACATTGTTATAAAGGTACTAGATCACCTTTTTTTTATGGCAGAGTAGTCCTCCATGCTATACATACATTCTATTAATCTACTCATGTTTTGGTAACTTACATTTTTATTTCTTTTGAAATAAACTATGAGGTGGAAGTTTTAAGATACCTAAAGACTTAGGGACCAACCAAATGTAATTTTACTGCCACATTATTTTTTCACCCACAGTACATAATATTCAATTTGAGATTTTTTAGATGCCTCAGGACTTTTGGATCTTCCACTTTGGTTAGTGGAGATATGGAAGCCACAAAAGAGTTATCCAGAATCTGACAGTGGGAAAAGGGAGTTGACCCCTTGACTTCTTTAGAACTAAACTACTCTTGGAACAGAAATGAACTCTCCATTAACTCTTTTGATGCAGGTTCAGTATGCAGATAATCAAGAAATGCATAAAATCATAAACAAAATTCTCCCAGTGGCTTTATAAGCATTCCAGGTTTTATTTTTTGCCATTTGTTAAATTAATCCATGGGGAAAGGCCACACAGATTTAGTATAATTTAAATACTACAGACTTGAGTGTCCATTTGCTAATCCCCTTTGTGTTCTAGAAGCTTGGAAAAAGATTCCCTTTTGTTCTATTTATTAGAAAGCTTCAGGCCCATAAAATTGATTTAATCAGCATTCTCCCAGAATAATTATCAATATTTCATTTTAACTTGATATCAAGTTAGGAAATTGTGCATTCACTGAGATCTTGGGAATCACACAAATCCTGACTGTATTGCTTCCCTGTTGTGTGACCATGAGAAAGTTAAATCATATCACCCTCAGGATGGAATCCCCAAAGGTAAGTATAATAACTTATCTAATGGATTCTTTGGGAGGAGTTAAGTACAATGAGCACTCAACTCTGACACAGTGTGAGTGCTCAGTAAACGTTAAACCAACGACAAATCAGTGGTTATTTTCCAAATGTCTCTGAGAGGTCCCCTAGAAAAAAAGGCTTATTGCAGTGAATGGTCAGGAACTATTAATGAACCCACAAAAGGGATTCACTGTTGCTCACCACATAGGAAGCCAATTCTGAGACAAGGAGGATTGTCAAAGAAGAAAAGGTTTATTTCAGAGGATGTGTCAACTAGGGTTGGGAGAGGCACAGGCTACCTCAAATCCACCTCTCAGATTAGGAGGGTTAACGGGTTTTTAAGGAGGTGAAAATGAATAATGCTTAGAGGGAGTGTTGTACTCCTTGTATGTTTGAATGGAGCGCAGGACAGGAGAGTGCAGTGGGGAATCATACTACTTCTTAGATCACATGAACAAAAAATGGTGGGCAAATCCCTCCCCAGGGCAGGGATTTTACTATTTACCCCAGGCTAGGGGTTAATATTGTTCATTCAGCCTTGTGCACAAGTTCAGTGGCTCTTGGTCACAATCTGTGGTGGCATATCCCTTGTCTTGACTTTCTCCCGAAATTCTGGTAGAGTAAGGCACTGTGTTTATCCCAAGGCTGTAAGAAAGTTCCGCTGTTTCCTAGGAAAAACTCAAATTGTATCAGTATACAGAAAATTACGAAGTTCTGTTCAGTAGTTTGTACTGAGATCTCTCTGTCTCTTCTCTGCCTTTTCTAAGACTGTCTTTGTGAGGCCCCTGGAGCTAACACTCACTGTTTCACCTCTGTCCAGTTAAGGCCTCTTAGCTGCCTGCTTAAGTTCTGATGTGTACATTAGAAACTCCTTTGGAATATGAGCTAACACACTAGCGAATTGTAAAATTTTGTCATAGGACCAACTTGCTATGCAAACTCCAAGCTTTAATAGTTGTATTCCAACAGCCCGCACTGCCACGCAGGTCTAGGGAAAATCCCTGGGTTGGGAGGACAGTCCAAGACCGCCAATGGGAGCTCCTGGGCGTGGCTGGGCAGATCCGGAAGTTGACCCGCCTACACCAGCGCCGGAACCCAAGCCCTGAGGCTCCAGTTTCTTCCGCTTCCGTGGGACGTCTGTGCGGAGTGGACCGGCGTGGATACAGTTTCCGGCCGACTGTTTGAGCTGATTCTAGCGAGGCTTGTTACAAGCGGCGTGCAGGAAATCGCTGTGGTGGTTGTCGGGACCCTGGCGTGGTCGGACGCGCCTGACCATGTGGAAGCTGCTGACTCGCACCAGTGCGTCGCTCCTGCGGGTGCCTTTGTCAGGTTAGACGTCCCTTTTGGTCCCTAAAGACTTTACCCTTTTCCTCTAGGCCCTCCAGTGTCCAAAGACGACTCTGCATATACTTGCTGAAGCACTGGCTTGGGGCTTCTGTATCCCGGCCCCCCACCATTCGTGCAAAAGGGTCACGGGGGTCGTGTGGGGGTCGCTGCCCAGGGACTCCGCTGGCCTCTCAGGGGCCTGCGCCTGTGAGTCCATTTAGTGGGCCTTGCGCCCACGCCTCATAAAACGCCTCCGTCAGGAGTAAATACCTTTTCCCAGGTTGTACCAGGCCCCAGTTTAACTTGATTTGTCTTCGTAGATTCTTGGGCAGCCCTGCCCGCCAGCTCTGGCATAAAGACGCTGCTCCCAGTACCATCTTTTGGAGGTGAGAACTTACCTTTGTCCTTTGTTTTTTTCCTGATGGAATTTAGTAGAGAGTAGGAGAAGTGATAGGAGTGTTCTTGGTATTCATATATTCCCATTCACTCTTTAATTGAAAATGTATTGAGGGCCTACTATATTGCCAAGCAGTGTTCTGAGCAATGAGATAAATAAAAGGTCTCTGCTTTTATGGAGCAAATGTGTAATAGAATAGGTTCTCCAAGGCCTATCACAGATTATGGAGCAAATATGTAACAGAATAGGTTCTCTTAAGGCCTATCACCAATTAGCCCATAGTCCACTGGGCCAGGGCTAATTGGCCTCAAATCTGGACTTTGGATGTTCTCTCTAAATAACGTTACATATATGCAGCCATTTAACATTATTGAAAAGAATTAATTTGTTAAATATAGATTTAAGGTAAGCTACAATTTTGTACACCTAATTTATCATTTTTTTAAATATACTGGAAACATCAAAAAATGAATGGGGCCTGGACATCTATCTTCTACACATAATTGTTTAACTACTGTATTTTCTGGAAGTACATTTTGACTTGTTGGTGAAAGAAAACATGACTCTCTGGCTGCATGTAGAAGCTCAGGAAAGGGGAGGCAGTTTCTGAACTGTGATAGTAATAAATTTGATGTTTCCTTGTTTTATATTTGTCTCCATCATAAAGCCATGCTTTTCTGACTATAGAAATTTTTTAGCTGGCTTACAAGTTAATTTTTTTCCCTAATTGTCAAGTAAAGATCATAAAATGTCACGTGTCTGGCCTGAAGAAAAAGCATTAATCAAAGGACTCCTAGGTTGTAAGTTTTTCAACAAGAATGTGGTAGAGGTGGAAAACTTATTTCACGTGCAAGTAGTAGTCTTCCCATTACCCTCATTAATATTCAGAGAGGCCGTGATGTATTTTTTTTTAAGTGTCATGCTGTCTAGCTTTACTGTTTAAGTTGATAGCACCCTAAACCAAATCATAAAATGTTTCTAGGCCTCAGGTTCCTCTTCTATAATATGGAGATTAAAAATACTATTTGCCTAATACTCTGCTTCTTGACATAGGTGATAGTGATGTACGTTCATGCATTCACTTTCAGATAATTCACTGATCTGTGTATTTTTTATAGTACAGATCTGATTTATATGAGTTAAACTTTTAAAAGTTGAAACATTTTTTAATGGAAGCCCTAAAAAAAAAAGAAAGAAAGAAAAAAAAAAACCAAGCCTAGAAGTTTGTCTTAAAGATTAAATGAAATAATGATCTCCAAACACCTGTTATAGTATTGAGCACAGCGTCAGTGATTAATTAATACATTTTGATTCAAAGTTAAAACTTTACTACCTTGAAAGGTTTAGAAACATTTGCATTAATCATTGTCATAGTTAAAAAAATTCCAATGCACTAAAAGCATCCACTGTGTTTCAGACCCAGCATTTTGGCTCACACTTGTAATCTTAGCACTTGGGAGGCCAAGGTGAAGGATTTTTGAGCAAGAGTGAGTGCCCATCTCTACTAGAAGTAAAAAATTGGCCAGGTGCCCTTCTGGGTGCCTCTAGTCCCAGCTACTTGGGAGGTTGAAGGAGAAGGATCACTTAAGCCCAGGAGTTTGAGGTTACTGTGAGCTAGGTTGATGCCATGGCATTCTGGCTTGTGCAACAGAAGCAGTCTCTGTCCAAAAAAAAAAAGAATAAATACACCTTTGCAACTACTTTCCAGGGGTGACTTTAAGAATTTCACCTGTTTGTTTTCTTTGTAAGAAAGTGGATCCTTTGAGCTGGTTGTTTTACTTATTCTTGATTGTGCTCCTTTTAGATGTTTCTATTCCTGAAAAGCCCAAGCTTAAATTTGTTGAAAGGGTACCACTTGTGCCAAAAGTAAGAAGAGAACCTAAAAACTTGAGTGACATACGAGGACCTTCCACTGAAGCTACTGAGTTCACAGAAGGCAATTTTGCAATCTTGGTGAGTTTATCATTAAGCAACTACAGGATGGAAGGTAGGAATTAACAAATCTCATACTCTTTGAGTTAATTCTAGTCTGTTCCTCTACAGTTCTTATTACAACTGCCATCAGTGCTATTTAAATTGATGTGGGCCAGATGCGGTCGCTCAAACCTGTAATCCTAGCACTTTGGAGGGCCAAGATGGGAGGATAGCTTGAGGTCAGGTGTTCAAGGCCTGAACAACATACAGAAACCCACATCTCTACAAAAAATAGAAAAATTAGCTGGATGTGATATTACATACCTATAGTCCTACCTACTCAAGAGGCTGAGGCAGGAGGATCCCTTGGGCCCAAGAGTTCAAGGTTGTAGTGAGCTATGAGGTTCAACCAAGGCAACAGAGCCCAGTCTCACAAAATAAAATAAACATGCAGAGAGGATATTGAGTATCCGGTAAATATTTGAGTTTTTTAAATATATATACATACACACACACACACACATATATACAGTAAAAATTTTAAGTACAGTAAAAATAATATTAAAGCAGGAGAATGTAGAAGCTACCTAATTTGTCCTATAATCAGACCCTGAGATCTTTTCAAGCCTCTGGTAAAACTATCCCTGACTTAGGATGTGGCCATCCTACGTTAGTTAAGTAACATCCACGAAGACTTAATGTCAGTGACTACATAAATGGGTGTGCACTATGATTTATTTTCCATCAGGTAGCCCAAGTGATATTCTAAAGTCCTCTTCACACAACCTGTATAATCAGCCGCTACTGACCTCAGAACTTCATGCCCCCTTGCCCCTTCCTTTCTTTACTTTAGCCACACTGGCTTCTACTCACCTGGCCAGTCCTCTGCTGTGTCAGGGCCTCCCCATAAGCCATTCCTCTACCTGGAAAGCAGCAGCTCTTTCCCCTTGACTAGTCCTTATTCTGGCCTCAGCTTTAAATATCACTTCAAAGAGGCCTTCCCTGATGCTTCACTGAAGTGGGTCTATCTTCACTCCCCTTTATTTCTGTTCTTCTAGGATTTTCCTCCCTGGTGTTTACTAGAACTTACATATTTATTTTCAAGGACAGTAAATGAGTTTGAAGCTTCATTTACTATAAAAGAGGCATAGTAGAGACTATAAGTGATATCTACATCCCCATGTGTTTCTAATTCTCCCATTCATTTTTAGGCACTGGGTGGTGGTTACCTCCATTGGGGCCATTTTGAAATGATGCGCCTGACAATTAACCGCTCTTTGGACCCCAAGAACATGTTTGCCATATGGCGAGTACCAGCCCCCTTCAAGCCCATCACCCGCAAAAGTGTTGGACAGCGCATGGGGGGAGGCAAAGGTGCCATTGATCACTACGTGACGCCCGTGAAGGCTGGCCGCCTTGTAGTGGAGGTGGGTGGCCGTTGTGAATTCAAAGAGGTACAAGGTTTCCTTGACCAAGTTGCTCACAAGTTGCCCTTCCCAGCAAAGGCCGTAAGCCGAGAGACTCTAGAGAAGATGCAGAAACAGCAAGAGGAACGAGAAAAAGACAACCAAAATCCCTGGACCTTTGAGCGCATAGCCACTGCCAACATGCTAGGGATACGGAAAGTACTGAGCCCCTATGACCTGACCCAGAAGGGACGATACTGGGGCAAGTTCTACATGCCCAAACGTGTGTAGTGAGTGTAAGAAATAAAATGTACATAGGCCATTGAACGAATCTGCATTTTTATTCCCCTCAGACTACCCTTAAAGTCTTTGGTAGGTAGCTCTTGCATCATAAGTAAATCTGTGGGCAGGTAGCTGTTACATGAGTAGGAAAAAACCGAATACATTAAGTAAAATTTAAACATCGCCTCAGGATATATCTTCTCATTGGTTATTCTTAATCCCTTAAAAGATTAAGAAATAAACCTAGATGACTATTAAGAGCTCTTAGATCTGCGGGCCTGTAAGATGAACATCTTCCAGACTGAAGCAAATGTGTTCATTTTCACCTGCAATGCAACTCTGACTTAATGTCTGTAATGCCTGTTAGATGTACACCCCTTGGGAGCCAGTTTCTGTGACATTTTACTACTGGCACACTTACAGAATAACAAAAACAATGACACAAGTACATAGGGTAATTGATTCAACATATATTTATTGCTGCCCAGTTACCCATCTTCTCTCAAGGCTGGAAGGGGAGACAGTGGACAGTATGTCAAGGAATATACCTTTTGCCTTTTAGCAAAAGATGATAAAAGTTAAAGCTGTGTGGCCTTTCCTAGGTCTAAAATTCTCCAAGGAGGGAGAACATTTGGCTCGCTCTCTGTGTCCCTGCAGAATCTAGTACAGTGCCATCACTGCTGGATGGATTGAGGCTCAGTGTGAGTCAGATCCCCAGGGTTTCAGCTCCCCTCCCTGATTGCCTTTAACAAGATTAATCTGTTTTTCAGAGCTATAGTCGTCTATCCCCTGTTCAACTAAAGGAAACACAAATTGAAAGAAATATTAAACAATCTGATTTTCAATGTAGCTAGAAAATACACTGACCAAAATGTTTTCTTTTTTTTAATCATACTTCCTTAAAAAGGTATCCAGCAAAGAAATTAAAATTTGGTTTACTTTCAAAAGTATAAACTTAACAGTTGTGTGGTCCTCAGAAGTTGTACACTGTTGATTTTTAATGTATTTTTAGTGAACTTTTTGTGAGTAATCACTAAATAAATTAACTTGCATTTGAACTCATCCACATAGGTAGTTTTAAAGCTGAATACAACTGAACCTTGAATTGGGGGTGGTGGTTGTGATGGTTTCTCGCACTTACGTTGCAGCCAGCATTTGCACTAGCAACATGGATGAGGTGAGAAGTGAAGTAAGTGATAGCCTCAGTTCACCTTTCTCACCTAGTCCTCAGTTCTTTCTTGGGGTTCACAAAGTGTTCCACTTAGGAATTCAATTATAGCATAAAACTCTTTGGGGATGTGTATTTAGTTACTGAACCACAATCCTGAGACCAGCCATCTCCACAGAGTGAGACGTTGTTGGTAAGACAACTCCACCATCACCACTCACAGAAAAAACACTTTAAAGTGTATGCTGTGGTAATGGAGGGTCTGATGTAGCATTTTTGCTGAAGTGTCTCAGCCCTTATCAAGCAGCTGTCCACAGCCTCTCACAGTAGCAAACCATGCCCCAGTAATGCCTTAAAGAGTTGAGGAGTCAAACCCAAGGACAAGTCCGTGAGTGAAATCAGAGCCTGATTGTAAGTAATTAAGTCAACGGATATTTGAGCACCTGTAAGTGGCAGGCACTGCGCTAAACAGAGGGGACACTGCAGGGAGCAAGACAGGCATGTGCCTATCCTTAGATAATCACCACTTTAAGACTACTGAACCCTGAAGGAAGAAACAGATGTGGTCAAAGGTGAGACCTAGAAGAGCCTGAAGCAGAAATGACAACTGCCCTGATATTCTTCACCAACTCAGCAGTTCAAATAAGATCTTGTTGAATTAGAAGTGCTCCAGTATCTGCCTTGTCACAGCCACACTGCAGGTGCAGGCTCTAAAATTCACTTCCTAAACAGGCACCTCTTATGCTTTATTCCCTACTCTGCAGTTCCCTCCTGTAGACCATCTCTAGCAAGCTATGTATCACAGCACTCCCTATTCCTGAACCCCCATTCCCCACCCAATGCTGAGTTTTCATAAGTTTGTTCTTCCTTTACGTAACTTGCAATAATTAGTTGTTTGGTGCTTGTGTCATGAGAAGTTTCATGATGGAAAGAGGAGTAGCTGATGAGGAGTCTGCATGGAAAAGTGATGGCACCACAGAGGTGGAAGGAGGATTAGAAATCCCAGTCGTGGACCCATCTGTGAGAGCTGAAGAGAGAAGAATGGAAGGAAGGAAAGAAATTCACAGATTACACACCATGGTGTTGGTGGCCAGCATCACTCTACTGCAGGAGTAAAAGGCTACACACAGGGCGGTGTTAACCCATGATCTTGGAAGGGAAGAACTGTATTTACTCAGGTTTGTTGTGTAGCCCTCTTCCAATAAGTTTAGGGTGCATCTAATGCAAGAACTAATTCTTTTTTTTTTTTTTTTTTTTTTAGACAGAGCCTCAAGCTGTCACCCTGGATAGAGTGCCGTGGCATCACAGCTCACAGCAACCTCCAATTCCTGGGCTCAAGCGAGTCTCTTGCCTCCGCCTCCCAAGTAGCTGGGACTACAGGTGCCTGTCACAATGCCCAGCCGTTTTTTGGTTGTAGCCGTCATTGGGGTTTGGTGGGCCCAGGCTGGATTCGAACCCGCCAGCTCAGGAGTACGTGGCTGGCGCCTTAGCCCATTGAGCCACAGGCACCGAGCCAAGAACTAATTCTTGCTCCTTTTGCCTTTCCCAGTTACTAAGGCTCAAATTGTTTACCAGGAATCAACATCCTTGACCTGTACAAAGCATTCTGCCACCAGACCAGGTTATAGGACAGAATTGCCACCTCCCCAACTCCAGCCCCTGACAATCCGCTACCAACATATTCTTCATCTTTCTTTTTCTGAAACACCTCTTAAGTTTCTATAACCTTTATTGCAGCACCTAAACCCACCCAGATTAGGGCACTTGGTGACAAACAATGAATGCCCCAGAACACAGGGAAAGCAGGTCCAACTCCCCCCACAGATGGCGCACCATTTTTTTTTTGTTTGTTTAAGAGACAAAGAGTCTCACTTTGTTGGCCTTGGTAGAGTGCTGTGGCATCACACAGCTCACAGCAACCTCTAACTCCTGGGCTTAGGCAATTCTTTTGCCTCAGCCTCCCGAGTAGCTGGGACTACAGGTGCCCGCCATAACATCCAGCTATTTTTTTTTTTTTTGTTTTTGCAGTTTGGCTGGAGCGGGGCTTGAACCTACCACCCTCAGTGTATGGGGCTGGCACCCTACCCCCTGAGCTACAGGCGCCACCCAATGGCTCACCTTTTTCAGGCAAATATGCCCCCAATGGTAGAAGCTAATATGATTGCAAGGATAATACAGCAAATCATGATCATGATCTTCTTCTGCTCATGCAGATAAGGAAAGAAAGAACATGTGAGAAATGTGACTAAGCAGACTCTGTGGAAAGGGAGACAGAACATGTGGGCATGGAAGGAAGTACAAAGGACTAGGGGACCAGGAGGACAAGGGAGATGGATCTGGCTTCAGGAACTCAGAATGTTCACAAAGTTATTACTTCCAGGTGAGAGATTTAAAAATTAGGACAGGACTCAGAATACTGAGCATGGGGTTCCGCCATCTAGATGATGGCACAGCAGACCTTCCTTGTTCCTCCTCGAGCCAGATACTGTCAATGAGTGAACCAGATTGTCATGAGGGTAAATCTCAAATCTGAACCCAAATACAGTTACATTGAATTCTTTGGTAGTTAAGCCATTTTTCAAAAACATGAGCTTTTGAACCACCTTTCTGGTCCAGCCCATGGTTTACAAAGATTTTTAACCTTACACTACTAAAACCTGAATGAAAGTCACCACATGGTGGCACCAAGTCACTAAGTGTTTTGCCTAGAGATAGAGCTGGAGCAGTTTCACAATCAATATAAAGTCATTTATTTTTAAATTAGCAAAATTATCAAGATTACATTTTTTAAAAAGTACAAACAACAACAAAACTTTCACATTCTGTATTCCAAACTATAAGCTTCAGGCCTCAATGTCAGAGGACAGCAAAGGCCTGTAATTAGTTTGTCTCCCTGACTGGGAAGCCAGTCCACCGACAGACATCATAGCCCATGACAAGAAGACATTCCCTGGGCTCTGAGTGCCGGATGAGGACTGCAAGTTAGCCTTTGCAAAAGAAGCTAATGGACAGTGCCTGGACTAGGGTGCTTACCCTATCCTAGAAAGTATTAAAGTTGAAGCTGAACTATACCCGGTACCCAAATTCAGGGAGACTGACAGAGACCAGCAGGGAATCTCAGGGGCCTTCCACTGGGTTAGCAGTCACAGCAGCTTCAATATCTCCTGGCCATTGCTTCCTCCATAAGAACTGAGGGAGACAAAGTCCCTGCCAAGCTCATTAACCCGGCAACAGGAAGAGATACTGTCTAGTCCCGGGTGTTCCCCAACTGACTCAGTCCTGGAGACAGGACATCCCATCAGGCATGTGAGTAATATCAACTTGCTGTGGCATGTGACCAGAACAAGTCTAGTGTAGGCAACGATCAGGAGAGGTGTCAAAGCATCATACCGTCTGCTAAGCATAAAAATTAATGAGGATCAATTTAGTCCTCCAAAGATCTCATTTGATTCTCCTAGTACTCATCCAGAAAATAAGTTTCTTGGTAATATGGGAAGATTACATTTCTTCAATAATTTATTTGCAGGTAAGTGGATGTTCCTTACCTAATTTTTAGCCTAGCTCAAAGTAATTTTTTTGAGGTCATAATGTCTTCTGCTTTTATTTTCTACTTCCTGAGAGACACATGCATATATGTACATATATCTCACAATTACAAAAATACAGCTGGAATACATGAATGACTGAATACTCAACACCAGTCTCATGAAACATTTCCAGAGCCTAAGACTGGCACCTTGTCTCTGACCCAATTTAAAATCCCCATTTTTGGCCTCAAGGCACTGGCTTCACAAAGTATCATTCATTAGCAATGAACAGCTAGTTTCCAAGACTCAGGCATGAAAACAAATAGTCCATACCCTCAGCCTTTGCAAATGGTAGCCCTTAGATGGCTGTATCATCAAGGTCCCTCCTTGAGTAAACATAAGAGAGAAGACAACAGAAAAAAATCAAAGTTGGCCCCCAAGCTAAACATATTAATTGAATTTCAAGTAAGTCAGCTTCTCAGACCAAAATGACATCTGTCAACCCCTCATGTTTTTAGGACATGGGAACAAGCTGAGGATTGGCACTCTGCCAGGCAGAAGACGCAGATCCAAGCTTTATCCCTCTGCTTTGTTAAAGACGTTCCCCCTACGCTTACAAAATACACTGCAAATTTCTGGGAGAAAAAACTCCATGAGGTAGAAACATAGCACCTTGAGAGGGTCTCAGATGGGCTTTCCAAGGTGCGAGGCATAATTTGAGGGAGGAAAGAGAAGCTGGGTTGGTTCACAAGGTCCAGGAGGGAAGGAAATTCAGAACTGGTGAGGCAGGAGAAGGTTCTGAGGAGAACTCAGGGTGGCACTAGGTAGGTTAGATTCCTCCAGGGGTAGATTGCTCAGTCAGGTCCAAGGATGGTTACAAGGAAACAAAGGAACAGGTCCAACTCGCTCTCAGGAAGGCCATTCATAATCCATTCCCAACTGAAGACAAGGGTGGCCGCACCAGGCTGGAGTGAAATCGGGTTCTAGGAGAGGCAGGGAAAGGAGCAGCTGATGAGTGAAGGGCAACAGAGGATCAGCCACAAACCCAGAAAGTGGAGAGAAGGATCAGAAATAGCTGCAAAAGGGAGAACAGTGAACAAGTCAACACTAAACCTGAAAAAACCAAGACAAGACCTGGAATTAAAAATCCCACTGGACAAAAAACAAAAACCCCTACTGTGAGAGGGGAAAAAAAATTAGAAAAGTCTCTAGGCTTTTTATAAGCCGTCACAGGCTGTCCACACCAATGGAAGGACTTGGTGGTGGGAGACACATCACTGAAAATTCCTGTTCTCTGCAGGGCCCCCAGCATTACCTCTCTGGAATACAAGCTTGCGTATGGGGCACTATGACTTTGCAAAATATTTTTCGTCCAAGGATATGGAAAGAGAATAACTACTATGCCTCTTTTTAAATTTTAATATCATTCTTAATGAGGAAGTTAAGAACAAAATTCAAACCACAAAAAAAAAAGGAAGAAGAAAAAAGCAAGGACTAGACATCAAATGCCCCCAAAAAAAGAGGGGAAGAAGAAAAAAAAAACCAACTAACTGCCTGTGAGAGGCTGATCATATCCTTGTTACTTATCTCTCAAGATGAACTGAATGTTAGTGCTCAAATAATCTGACTTTCAGACCCCAGAAGGAGAAGGAATAAAGAGATACATGGAAGCAAAAATAAAATGAAGATTCAGCTCTGGGAGGCAACATGAT